>CM035432.1:80478980-80721480 GCA_020310875.1 Ceratopteris richardii | reverse complement strand
GACCGTCGGGGCACTTTTTTTCCCTCTTTAGGAGGTCTTTTCCCCCCGGGTTCTATATATGCCTATTTCCCTAATGGGCTATTTATCTTTCTACATTCTAGTGGTAATACATTTAGTATTGTGTGTTGTGCTTCAAGCTTCTTCTTCTTCCTTGTGTTGTTCGCGTGCTTTCGCAGACGTCTAACTCCAACAATTGGTATCAGAGCAGGTCGCTGCTTCATCTAGGGTGTTGTCTACACCTCTCTGGTTGCAGTCTTAGAGTCGCACAAAATTTGGTAACCATACTCAGGTTTTTTTCAGGGATTAAAACTGCTTCGCTTTGTGGTATCGAAATCACGATTTGAGTTCGTTTTGGCCTCCAAACTCACTATCACAGTGCTTGTGCAAGCTAGTTTGTCTTTTTCTCCCAAAGGTATATACCAGTTTTGGTTCACCATTATAAGCATCTCGAATTTTGTTATAGGTTTAGCAAAATTTTCTTGGGTAGTTCTGTTCAACTTTTTGAGATACAGTCAATTTTCTGCATCAAGGTATTTTAGTCACCGGCCATGGCTGAAAAGAGTGATGTATTCCGTATGTTGGCTGTTGAGGATAAGTTGGATGGTACCAACTACCCATTATGGGCTTATATGATGCGTCATGTACTAGTCCCGAAAGGACTATGGAATATTATGTATGGTGTTGAAAGACATCTTGTTACACCTGCGAATACAAGCACTACAAATACAAGTGCTATAGCTGATGGAGATAGTTTCCAAGATGATGATATTCTACAGATTCCTGTTCATGTTGCTGTTTTTGTTGCACCTACTGTAGAGCAAATTTGTTGGGATGGCAGAGATGCTCAGGCACATGCATTGATAGCTTTTTCTGTCAAACGTGCCATTATTCCTCACATTCGCTCTTACATAACAGCTATGGATGTGTGGGATACACTTACCACATTCTACTAGACTAGAAATGAGGCTCATGTTGCTTACCTCTGAAAAAAATTGGAGAGTGAGCACATGAATGAAGGTGATTCTATGGATAGTTTTCTCACAAAGATCAAGGATTTCAAAGAATAGTTGATTTTTGCTGATGAAGTTATACCAGATAGCTTGTTGGAACATCAAGCTTACACTATGCTTGAGGTGGATTTGATCTACATCAAAAACTATCGCTTGGATTACAAAAAAAGAATATTTGTTGAAGAGTTCTTTTACCTATGCTTATTTATTGTATTTTTTGAGAGATTTTTGATGGTTCATTTACCATTGTAAAAGCCTTGAGCTTTACACATGTAGAAAGTAGAAAGATAGAGACCAAGTCCCACAAATTTGTGGTGGTTGAGTTGCATTCAATCAAGCAATCAATCACCCAAAAGTAGATCAAACTAGATCTTCACTTTTCCTAGATTGTAGGAAAGTGAATTGATTCCCTCCAACAACCATTCCCACCCTCATTTGAAGTTTTTCTGTCTTGCGGTCAATTTGTACGTATTCCTAAAAAATAGGAGGTACCACTGTTGAGTGTTTGATTAATTCCTATAGCATATTTTGTTTATTCCTTATAATTTTGTGCATTATATACACTCAAACCTATGTGTATCACTCCCATAAAAGGATTTTTTCTAATTGTAATCACGCTGGTTGCTATGGGCATTTGAATATCATTGTCTCCTCCATAGATAGTAAGTTTTTTGAGCTATTCGATGTGCGAACCTATCTGTTTTATATCGACTCTTTCTTCTTGATGCTCCAAAGTACATAGTGCATTTCTCTGCACTTATCGCATGCGGATAAGGTCTATTTGATACTCAAGGGCTGGTCTTGTGCCGGTTGGCTGGACCAAACTTCGTCGCTTTGAAATTCACTTTTCTACCTCCTGCAAGCTTCTCCAAGTTCTTCAGTGGTATCTGAGCTAGATCAAGATGGGTGATGGCTTTCCCTCAATGATCGATAAGCTTGATCGACACAACTATGTGGATTGTCAAATCAAAATGGAGGCCTATTTTCAAGGTAGAAATCTTTATGGAATTGTAGCAAGTGATGAAGCTATGCCTATTCCAAGATCCAAAGGAGGACCTACACAAGAGGAGACAGATAAGCTCACACTTTGGTGCACAAGGGATGTTGAAGCAAGGTCGTACATACTAAAATCTATCTCTGACTTTCTATTACCACATATTAAAGGATGCAAGACATCTCAAGAGACTTGGGATGCCCTCGAGACTTTCTTTTCTGCTAGTACCAAAGCAAGAAAGAATCATCTTTGGAACAAGTTCAACCAAATGAAGAAGACACCTAAACAAACCATCATAGAGTTTATTACCAAGGTCAAGGAGGTTGTGGATCAGTTAGCACCCATTGGAGAGCTGATTGAAGAAGAGGCTATCATGAGGCAAATTCTCAACGGCATTCAAAGTGATAAGCAATGGCAATCCTTCACGACGGCTTATGATCTCATCATGGATGTGCAAACTCCAGACTTCAACATCTTTCTTCGACAACTATTCAATCAGAAGAGACTTCCCAAGCCAACTTCGCAAGCAAGAGCAAGTGGAAAGTGAAGAAGAAAGGACCAAAGCAAGACAAAGCCAAAGGTCAAAATGTTCAACCTTGTGCCATATGTGCCATATGCGATAAGACCAACCACACCTCTCAAAATTAATGGTTCAATGGGAAGACCGAGAAAGGAAGTGGAAGAGGTGGATATGGGATCAATAGAGGTAGAGCTGGACACAACTTCAACAATAACAATAGAGGCTATAATAGAAGGACTACAGCAATTATTCAGAAGATCAACCACATGAAGACTCATTGCTTCTCATGAATCTAAGCCATAAAGAAGGTAAAGAAGATGATCATTTGTTCTACATAGATTTAGGATGTTCAAATCATGTTGCAAGCAACATTGCTCTTCTATCTGATTTGGAAAGTCCAAAGCATAGACATGAAATGCAAATAGGGGATGACAAAAAGCACAATGTGGAGAAGATTAATAATGACAAGGCTTCCAATGGCAGGACAAACATTCTAAGTAAGGTTCTCGATGTACCCACTATCACTAAAAACCTAATAAGTGCAGGCCAAATAGTTGAAAAAGGCTTGCAAGTTAGGTTCACCCAGCATGGAGCTTTTGTGGAAGATCCATGTCAAGGCTTCAAGAAGATAGCCAGAGGTGAGAAGCATCGTAAGCTCTTTACTTTTGAAGTAGGACAAACCAGAAACATAACTCTATTCACTTTTGGGTCTCAAACCCTAAGTGAGCTTGAAGTGTGGCATAAGAGGCTTGCTCATGTGAATGAAAGAACCTTCAAGGATATATGCAAGGATCAAAGTGTTTTAGAACTGTCGAACATATCAAAGCAACACATGATCAATAGGTGTGGTGCATGTCAGATTGGCAAGGCACAAAAATAACCATTCAACCACAAAGGCTACATCCACAACAACTTATTGGACTTACTACATACAGATGTATGGGGACCAAGTCAAGAACCTTCATTGGTAGGATCAAGGTATTATGTCTCATGTATTGATGACCATATTAGATGGATTGTTCTATACTTTATCAAGAGTAAGAATGAAGTGTTTGATTGCTTCAAAAAGTATCTCGCACATGTGGAGAATCATATAGGTAGATCACTCAAGAAGCTCAGATCTGATGGAGGGGGAGAATACTTCTCCAAGGAGTTTGATGAGTTCTTGCAGGACAAAGGTATCAAAAGGGAAGTGTCTACCAGGTACTCTCCTTTACTGAATGGAATCGTTGAGAGGAGAAACAAGACATTGGTTGGATTAGCCAGAACAATGTTTGAAAAGAAGAAGTTACCACATTATCTATGGGTAGAAGCTATTTCAACTGTTGTGTATCTTGTAATAGACTACCATCCAAATCACTTCAAGGTATGACTCCTTATGAAGCATGACAAGGAAGAAAACATAGTCTTGGACATTGCAAGGTTTTTGGTTGTTTAGCTTATGTTCATGTACCATCACAAATAAGAGGTAAGTTAGATGAAAGGGCAACAAAGGTAGTGTTTATTGGATACAATCCAACTGAGATGGGTTACAGGTTCTATAATCCTTCAACCAATCAATTCACTATAAGTAGAGATGTTGTGTTTTAAGAACACAGGTCTTGGTATGATCAAGACAAACAAAAGGTAACTCTACCATATGATCTTGATTTTGATTCTCACCAATTAGGAAGCAAGCATGATACACAGGTCTAGGATCCAAGAAGTGATAGAGACGATGCCCAAGATGAAAGGGAAAAGGATTACAAGCTATGGAAGTCAAGAGGCAAAACAAAGATGCAAGAGGTTGGAGAATGCTCCAAACAAGCACCTAGGGAGATCAACAAGAGAGAAGAAACAACCAAAAAGGTATGGATATGATTCCACATTTACTTGGCAAAAGACTCTATTTCAGAGGAACCCTCAACCTATGAAGAGGCAAAGGGAAACCCTAATTTGCAAAAGGCCATTAAAGAAGAAATAGATGCATTGAAGAAGATGGACACTTGGGATTTGGTTCCAATGGCGGAGAATCAAAAGGTAATTGGTTGCAGATGGTTATATACAGTTAAAAGAAATTTAGATGGATCAGTTTGCAAGTACAAGGCAAGATTAGTTGCCAAAGGATTCTTGCAAACTCATGGTATAGACTATGAAGAAACATTCTCAACAGTTGCAAAGATTACTACAATCAGGACATTGATAAGTGTAGTTGCTGCAAGGAATTGGAGAATCTTCCAACTTGATGTGAAAAATGCATTTCTAGATGGTTGGATAAATGAAGAGATATACATGTCACAACCACCAGGTTTTGAAAACCATAATCATCCATCTTATGTTTTCAGAATTAAGAAAGCATTGTATGGATTGAAACAAGATCCTAGATCTTGGATTTACAGGTTGGTTACATATCTTCAAGATCAAGGGTACAAACCAAGAAACTCATATCCTTCTCTATTCATCAAAAGGGATCACGATGACGTTATCTATCTATGTGTATATGCAGATGATATTATTGTGACAGGTGATGATCTTAATGGCATTCAGAGGATCAAGAGACACATGCAAGAGGAGTTAAAAATCAATGACTTAGGTGAGCTCACATATGTCCTAGGTATGCAGGTGATATATGCAGATGAAGGAATGTATTTGAGTCAGAGAAGATCCATTTAGGATCTACTTCTCAAGCTCGAAATGGAGAACACTAAACTTACAGGTACACCTTTGGAGATGAATCATAAACTTAGTATTTATGAAGGTGAAAAAATTGAAGACATTAAAAGTGTCAAAGCTTGGTAGGTAGCTTGATATATGCTACTCATACAAGGGCAAACATCTCATATAGTGTGGGAGTGCTTAGTCAATTCATGCACTCACCGAGAACACCACACATGGATGTGGCTAAGAGAGTACTTAAGTATCTCAAAGGTACAATCAACGATGGTATATTCTATCCTTACTCTTCATATTTGGATATCAAAATCTATTCCGATGCAGATTGGGTAGGATCTAAGGATGATAGAAGAAGAACTTCTGGTTACTTAGCATTTGCAGGTTCGAAGCTAGTGTCATGGAGTTCCAAGAAGCAACCAATAGTTGCTTTATCCTCGACTAAAGCAGACTACAGAGGCTTGACCATAGCAACTCAAGAGGCAATTTGGTTAAAGGCATTGTATACAGATTTGGGACTTGTGAATTCCAAACCTCACATATTTGTAGATAATGTAAGTTCCATGCTTCTAACGGCAAACCCTATTTTCCATGCAAGAACCAAACACATAGAGGTGCATTACCACTTCATTAGGGAGAAGCTCATGGCAAAGGAGATTGACATTTCTTTTGTTCCAACCAAAAAGCAAGTAGCAGATATGATGACAAAGGCACATGATGGAATAAAGCTTTGTAGATTCCAAGCTATGGCAGGTATTCAACCTATCAGAGAATGAAGACTCAAGCATACTTTAGCTTGAGGGGGAGCTATTGGAACATCATGCTTACACTATGCTTGAGGTGGATTTGATCTACATTAAAAACTATCGCTTGGATTACGGCAAAAGAATATATGTTGGAGAGTTCTTTTACCTATGCTTATTTATTGTATTTTTTGAGAGATTTTTGATGGTTCATTTACCGTTGTAAATGTTGGGAAAGATGGATGGACACCTCAAGAAATGAGTTGGTACTACTAATCCGTACTTTGTACCAGCCCTATTTTACTTCAGAGTTGAGTTCTAAGCCCTTTTAGCTTTTCAATGACACTAAGTAAGTGTCTATATACTTTGGCGATGATGCTTCAAACACATTGATCAAAACAAATAAGTTTGCAACTAGCTTATGACCAAACAATTACTATTTTGTTCTTGATACCTGCTAGAAGTTTTGCTCAATACTCTCAATACAGAAGCAATTAGAAAAATTCCTTCTAAGAGTATCTAATTAGCTTAGAGAGCTAATGATTCCAAGTGAAATCACATAAAATGATAGACTATACTGTGAGCAATCACTTTAACAAGTAGAAGCTTACCCCCAATATTTTAGGAACTCTACAAAGAATGACCAGTGACCACTTCAAGGTGCTTTTCTCCCAATTGGCTGAATGAAACTTCTTCACACTTTGATAGCTTGTAATAGATTTTGAGCTTGTTCCAATGAGCTATAGAACATTGAAAATGGTCAACAGATCACTGACCTATGAGCAAGACAAGTACACTGTTTTGAGTGACAATGGCAAAGATGAATATAGATGTAATCACCAATGTAATGTATTATGTAACAATGTTGTACATGGTCATTGGCATGAAAATGGTGCCCAATGATAGTGATAGGAGTAGGCTATAGTATAAGCCTCTCAATTACATCAAATGTTCATCAACACTAAGCTCAGTAATAGGGGGCACTTGGCCACGAGATTACAATCCCTTTTTTTAGATGCTTTGCCTCCAAGTATGAATTCAAATTCAAACTTTACTTTACCTAAAAGTTATCCTCTAAGTTAGGAGATACTTTTCCACAAAAGAATTCATAGCTTTATCTCTTCCTAATTCCACAAGTTTGGTGCTCTTACAAGATTCCTTCTAAGTCAAGTGACTTTTACAAAGGTTAATGGTGAAAACCATAAGCAAGGGTTCATGTGGTTCTTCAAAAAATTGCACATAGCTTCTTCCAATGCCTAGCCAAGTGTGAAGGATTGGCATTTGCACCAACAGCTCCCCCTCAAGCCAAACATCTTTGCTTGGTCTTCTTCATGAATCCTCTTGAACGTCCTACAATCCAATCATAGCTTTAAACCTACTAAGTTTAGTACCATCAAGTGCCTTTATCAATAAATCTGCACATTGCATATTAGTGGATATATATGCAAGTTGTATCTCTTTGCTCAATAGCTTCTCTCTCACATAATGATAGTGAACCTATATATGCTTGGTCCTAGCGTGATAGATAGGATTTGCTCCAAGATGTAAAGAACTAGTATTGTCACCAAAAATCATTAGTGAGTTAGAATGTAATCCCAAATCTACATATAGAAATCTTATCCATATGGCTTCTTGAGTAGCATTGGCTAATCCTCTGTATTCAGCCTCTATTGAAGATAAAGCAACAATAGGTTGCTTCTTGGAAGACCATGAAATGGGCTTATCACCTGCAAATGAAAGATAACCTGAGGTACTCCTCCTGTCATCCGTACAACCTACCCAATCTGCATCTGAGTATATCTTGATGTCCAAATCTCAAGTATAAGGAAAGTAAAAACTTTGATTTTGAGTACCCTTGAGATACTTCAAAATCCTTTTTGCTGCTTCTAAGTGAGGTGTTCTAGGTTTATATCCAAGCACATCACCTTCATGAGCACTTAATTTTTGGTTTACCTAAATAGGAGTGCTAGCTACCTTGGCATCCTCCAAGTGAAACTTCTTCAGCATGTCCTACACATACTTTATTTGAGTAATATGAATTCCAGAATTGGTATAGACTAATTCAAGTCCAAGAAAATACTTTAGTAATCCTAGATCACTGATTTTGAACTCCTGCATCATTTGATTCTTGATCTGCTTGATGCCATTGGCATTAATACCTGTAAATATGATATCATCAATATACACACATAGGTATATCACCTCTAAATTACTTCTTTTGACAAATAGAGAAGTATCTGCTTTGCTCATGATGAATCCTTGATCTTGGAGATAGGTATTCAACCTATGATTCCATGTCCTAGGTGCCTACTTCAATCCATAAAGAGCTTTGTTTAGTTTGCACACATATGTTACCTTGCTTGAGTCTTCATATCCAGGAGGTTGAGCCATGTAAACCTCTTGTGAAATCCAGCCATTAAGAAAATCATTTTTTACATCCAATTGGTACATATTCCAATTCCTTGATGCAGCCACACTTACCAATACCCTAATGGTTGGGATTTTGGCCACAACTGAGAATGTCTCTTCATAATCAGCTCCTCGGGTTTGTGCTAAACCCTTGGCCACAAGTCTAGCATTTTACCTGTTTATTGATCCATCTGAATTTCTCTTGATTTTGTAAATCCATCTAAAACCCATTACCTTCATAGACTCCTTCTTTGACACTAGCTCCCAAGTGTAATTCTCCTTGAGTGCTTCTATTTCTTCATCCATAGCTTCCTTCCATTCTGCCTTGGTCTTTGCTTCTTCATATGAGTTAGGTTCCTCACATGATAAATCCTTAGCAAGATAAATAGAATGCTTAGTTACTAAAGAAGTGTCATACCCATATCTGATTGGCTTCTTGCTTTCCCTTTGTGATCTTCTGATTGCTTGGTTGGATGATTCAAGTATGTCCTCCAACTTCTTCATCTTGACCTTGCCCTTTGATTTCCATGCTTTAAATTCGTCTAGGTTGATGATGTCCCCATCATCTGACTTGATGTCTTCAATCTGGTTTGGCTCTTCCTTGGTGAGGCTTGGAAACTCCTCTTCCAAGTTGTAAGGCAACTTTACTTTCCTGCATTCACTTTCAAACCAAGAATCATTCTCATCAAACACAACATCTCTACTAACCATAAAAACTTTTTTGGATGGATTATAGAACCTGTACCCTTTCTAATTTAAATCATACCCTATGAAGATGCACTTCTCTTCCTTAGGGTCTAGCTTACCTCTGATTTGAGATGGGATATGCACATATGCAACACATCCAAAGATCCTCCACTGATCAAGTGCTGGCCTTCTACCATGCCATGCTTCATATGGGGTCATCCCATTAAGTGATTTAGATGGCAACCTGCTAACAAGTTAAGTGGCAATGATACACTTTCTACCCACAAATAGTTAGGTAACCTTTTCTCATTTAGCATTGACCTAGCTATTTCAACAATCAACCTATGTCTCCTTTCTGCCACCCCATTTTGCTCAAGGGTATAGCTTGTTTTGATTTCCCTTTTGATTTCTCTATCCTACAAGAATGCATCAAATTCGTTTGAGAATTACTCACCTCCTCCATTTGACCTTAGTCTCTTTTGGCTTCTTCCTGTTGGTTTTGGACAACTGCAATATACTTCTTAAAGAAATTGAATACTTCATCTTTGTGCTTCATAAAATATAAGATAGTCCACCTATTGAAATCATCAATGAAAGATACATAATACCTTGATCCAGAAATTGAGGGATCTTTACTTGTTCCCCACACATCTGTGTGGACAATCTCCAAGTAATCCTCATGCATGTAGCCTTTCTTTGAGAAGGGTAACCTGTCAGATTTTCCAAATTGACATGCACCACATTTACAGATCATGTGTTGCTTGGATACATTAGGTATCCCAAGCACACATTGATCTCTACATATCAGCTTTAAGGTTCTCTCACCAATATGCCCTAATCTTTTATGCCAAATCTCAAGCTCTGACAATGTTTGATCTTTGTCATTATAAAGTGCAATATTCCTTGTATCTTCAAGTTCAAATGTAAATAATCTACTTGCCTTTTATCCTTTGGAAATTTTCTTGAATCCATGTTGGGGATCCTCCAAAAATGCTCCATATTTGTTGAACCTAACCTGCAAACCCTTTTCCACAATCTGTCCAACACTCATCAAGTTCTTGGTAATTGTAGGTACATATAGAACCCTGATCAACAGATTTCTATTCCCATCAGAGGTTTTAACATTTCCTACCTTGACCACTGAATGCTTGGTGTCATCACCTGTTTGCACTTGGTGATTTCCCTTGGGTTCTTGAAGGTGAGAAAGAAGAGCTACATTGCCTGCCACATGGTTTGAACATCTTGAGTCAATGTAGAAGAGATGGTCATCATTCATACCTTGCTTTGAAGTCATGTTCATAATCAGAAGGGAATCCTCTTGATCCTCTGTGTAATTGTTGTAGTCTCTCCTTGATTTGTAGCATCCTTGGTAGTTGTTATTGTAATTGTTGTTGTAATTGTTGTTGTAATTGTTGTTGTAACCTTGATGATGGTTGAACCTTCCTCTTGATTATGTGTAGCCACCTCTTTGGAAACCGCTACCTCTCAGATTATTGAAGTTCCTATAACACTCATCTGTGGTGTGATTTGATCAGCCACAGATATTACATGGGGAAGAGTTGAAAGGTCTCCCCCTACCTTGTTTACCTCCTCTGCCCCTACCTCTTGAGTTGCTTCCTCTTCCTGCATAGTTAGCTTGAGAAGTAGTACCTTAATCTTCACTGTTTTTTCTTTTCCCTTTCTCTTTAGACTTACCTTTATCTATGTATAGGGCAGGAGAATTATTACCTCTTGATGAATCTCCATTTCTGTTGAGCTTGGCTTCATGGGTAAAGAGTTGCCCCATGAGTGTGGTAAGATCAGGAATATGCATGTCCATGTATAAGTCCATAGCATTTGTGAAGCTCTCCCATTTGTCATTTGCCTTGATACCATTTATCACTTGTCTCACTAATCGCTCCTCTTCAATCTCCTCTCCTATGCTTGCCAATTGTCTAACCACATCCTTGACTTTGGTCACATATTCTGAAATACTTTGCTTGGGTTGCTTCCTTTGAGTGGTGAACTCAATCCACAATTGGTTCTTCCTAGCCCTTATGTATCCCAAGTCTATTGGGATGTCTTATAGTTCCTAATGTGTGGATGAAGGAAGCCAAAAATAGAGTTAAGTAAGTATGGCCTTGCTAATGCATCTTTTGCACACCATGAGTTGAGTCTTTCAAACTCCTCTCTTGTAGGTTGTCCTTTGCTTTTGAAAATGGGCATCTCCTTATAGAGACTCCTTCCTTCGAAGTATGTCTTCATCCTCAAGGACCATGCTTGGTAGTTGTTCTTGTCCAATTTATCAATAAAAGAAGGAAAACCATCTCCCATTTTACCTCAAATTGCTCTGATACCATTGTTGGGAAAAATGGATGGACACCTCAAGAAATGAGTTGCTAGTGCTAATCCTTGCTTTGTACCAATCCTATTTTACTTCAGAGTTGAGTTGTAGGACCTTTTAGCTTTTCAATGACACTAAATAAGTGCCTATGTACTTTGGAGATGATGCTTCAAGCACATTGATCAAAACAAATAAGTTTGCAACTAGCTTATGACCAAAAAGTTACTATTTTGGTCTTGATACCTGCTAGAAGTTTTGCTCAGTACTCTCAGTACAGTAGCAATTAGAAAAGTTCATTCTGAGGGTATCTAACTAGCTTAGAGATCTAATGATTCCAAGTGGAATTACTTAAAATGATAGACTATACTCTAAATAATCACTTTAACAACTAGAAGCTTACCCCCGATATTTTAGGAACTCTGCAGAGAATGACCAGTGACCACTTCGAGACGATTTTCTCTCAATTGGCTGAATGAAAATTCTTCAAACTTTGATAGCTTGTAATAGACTTTGTGTTCCAATGAGGTATAGAACATTGAAAATAGTGGAGAGATCACTGAGATATGAGCAAGACAAGTACACTATTCTGAGTGACAATGACAAAGATGAATATAGATGTAATCATCAATGTAATGTATTATCTAACAATGTTGTACATGATCATTGGCATGAAAATGGTTCCCAATGATAGTGATAGGAGTAGGATATAGTATAAGCCTCTCAATTACATCAAATGATCAACACTAAGCTCAGTAAAGAGGGCACTTGGCTGCGAGGTTACAATCCCTTTTTATACATGCTTTGCCTTTTCTCCTCTAAGTTAGGAGATACTTCACTAAAAAAGAATTTGTAGCTTTACCTCTTCCTAACTCCACGAGTTTGGTGCTCTTACAAGATTCCTTCTAAGTCAAGTGACTTTTACAAAGGTTAATGGTGAAAACCATAAGCAATGGTTCATGTGGTTCTTCAAACAATTGCACATAGCTTCTTCGAATGCCTGGCCAAGTGTGAAGGCTTGGCATTTGCACCAATAGTAAAAACCTTGAGCTTTACACATGTAAACGTTGAAAGATAGAGCCCAAATCCCACAAATTTGTGGTGGTTGAGTTGCATTCAATCAAACAATCAGTCACCTAAAAGTAGATCAAACTAGATCTTCACTTTTCCTAGATTGTAGGAAAGTGAATTGATTCCCTCCAACAACCATACCCACCTTCATTTGAATTCAATATCCACTTGTAGAAGTCTTGGATCACTTCTAAAGTCTATATAAAGACTTGAAATCACTTGTAGAATACATCGAAGCAATATACATACACTTGTGATCATCATTGTTTTGCTCCTTCAATTTTTTGCATTATCTTCTTTTCCAACAGTAATCTTGCAGAGGCTACTGCTCTCTCTCCAGAGCTCCCATAAGATTGAGAGAAATCTCAGTTTTTCTATCTCGGGGTCAATCTCTATGTATTCCTGAAAAATAGGAGGTACCACCGTTGAGTGTTTGATTAATTCCTATAGCATATTTTTCTTATTCCTTATACTTTTGTGCATTATATACACTCAAACCTATGTGTATCACTCCCGTAAAAGGATTTTTTCTAATTGTAATCACGCTGGTCGCTATGGGCATTTGAAGTTCATTGTCTCTTCCATAGATAGTAAGTTTTTTGAGCTAGTCGACATGCGAACCTATCTATTTTATATCAACTCTTTCTCCTTGATGATCCAAAGTACATAGTTCATTTCTTTGCACTTATGGCATGCCTATAAGGTCTATTTGAGTCTCCATAAGATCAAGGGTTGGTCTTGTGCCGATTGGCTAGACCAAACTTTGTCGCTTTGAACTCACTTTTCTACCTCCTACAAGCTTCTCCAAGTTCTTTCATAGCTCACTTGTGCAGACAGTTGTGAATGGTCATCCTGACTCATATCAAAGTTTTGTTTCTACTCTTTGTTTGATGTTGAAACGCAATCCAAATGCCTTGTCATTTGAGGAGTTAGTCTATGTTCTGTTGCAAGAAGACCAGTCTAGGCAGAAGAGGTCTATTATGCATGTTGCAGATCAAGCTTTCTTGGCTAGTTAGAAGGGCAAAGGTAAATGGAGCTTTTCTACTAGTAGGCAGAAATCTACAAATGCTGCACATTTGAAGAAGGAAAACAAAGATGAGAAGAAATCAGAAAAGCAGAAATTGTTTTGCAAATATTGTAAAGCAAATGATCATGTCATTAAGAGCTGTCCAAAACTGGCTACTAAAGAGGCAAAGAAGAAAGAGGCCAGAATGGTTGTTCTAGAGACCTCTACACCAAAAACACAGTGCTAATTTTGTGCAGGAAGAAGAATGGGTATTTACTACTGTTTACAGTTTTGACCCATCTTCTCATGAGGAGTGCATGTCTGCAGTAGACTCAGATGTTTTGTAATTTGATAGTGGGGCAACCAAACACATTACCTTGCAGCACAATTTCTTCTCTTCACTCGAGCCTGCCCCTACACGGAATATTGTTAATTGCACCAACAACTCCTCCTATTGTGTTATGGGAGTTGGTAAGATCATTTTGACTACTACTGATGGTAGTTCTTCTTTATCAGATGCTTTGTTTGTGCTAAGTATCAAGAAAAATCTGTTATCAGTTTCTGCATTAGCCAAGATTGGCTTGGTTGTGAAATTTGTTGATGAGAGATGTACAGTTCCTGATCTATCAAATGGTGATATCATTATTACTTCTAGTATTTTATGTCGTGGGTTGTATAAGCTCATAGACTATAAAGATCTGTAAATGATTTGGCATGTGTAGTACATGATTCTCAGGATATGTCAGATGCAAAGCTTTGGCATGCACGCTTTGGTCATCTGAATTTCGCTAGTTTGCTATGCCTGTAGAAATATGAAATGGTGTCCTCTTTGCCCAAACTTGAGGCACCCGGTAAACATGTATGTGAAGGCTGTATTTTAGGCAAAATGCAGCATTCTTCCTTTCCAAAAGATGGTTCAGTTTGGGCTACTCAAAAATTGTAGCTTGTACATAGTGATGTCTATGGTCCTATGCAGACACCTTCTTTTGGGAACTATATTTACTTCATGACTTTCATCATTTTCCAGGCATGCATGGGTATATCCATTGAAGGCAAAGTCCAAAGTTTTTATGTGCTTCAAATAGTTTTTGGTTTTGGTTGAAAATCTATCAGCATGTAAAATAGGTATCCTCTGTTTTGATCAAGGGGGGGAATATATGGCTTCTCACCTTAATGCATTTCTGGATGTACAGTGCCATATACACTTCAATAGAATGGAGTTGTTGAACGAAAGAACACGTTACTCATGGAGATGGCGAGATGTATGGTCAAGAGTCAGGCTTTACCACATAGTTTCTTGCTTGACATTGTTATGTGTGCAGCATATGTAGTGAATAGGTGTCCCACTAAAGCGCTGCAATCTATCACTCCATATGAGGCTAGGCATGGTCGCAAGCGATCTGTTGCTCATCTAAGTGTTTTTGATTGTCTGGCATATGCATTAGTGCATGAACAACATCGCAAAAAATTGGATGATAAAGCAGTAAAATGTATTTTGATTAGGTATAGTTCTGAAAGTAAAGGCTATCATCTGTATCATCCACATACTAAATGCATTCTGGTTAGCCGTGATGTTGTTTTTATGGAAGATGATATTCAACCATTGCTTTCATGTACTAAGGAGACATCTGTTAGCTCCAAAGACATGTATCATCCTTTGCTGCCTCTTTCTACAAGTCGATACTCTAGTGCTGGTCCTCATGAGGCAACTTCTCAGCCTTTGTAGGTTTCATGTGATGATGTAGATCATTCAATTTCTAATGCAGATTTACATGATGCACTTGTTGATGAGAGAATTGATATTGAGCAGGCAAAAACTATGCCAAAATGGCTAGTGCAGACCTTGCATGATAGTAGATTAGATGCACCTCTGTCACATCATACTCGGTCAAGCTCTCATAGTGCCTCTTTTGCATCAGATTGCTATGCTATGGCTGCCTCTAGTCTCTATAATGAGAGTGTACCTGTTGTGTTTGATGAAGCACAAAATTCTGAACATTGGATGGCAGCAATGCAATCTGAATATGATGCTATCATCAAAAATGGTACCTAGTCTTTATGTGACTTGCCTCTTGGCAAGAAGGCCATTGGCACTAAGTGGGTATACAAGCTGAAGCGTAAACCTGATGGAACAGTTGACAAGTATAAAGCTAGGCTTGTTGCAAAGGGTTATGCGTAGGAAAGAGGCATTGATTTTGATCAAACCTTTGCTTCTACTTGCCAAATGACTACTATTCATAGTGTTTGTGCACTTGCAGCTCATCATGGTTGGAATGTACATTAGTTGGACATTAAAACACCATTTCTAAATGGTGACTTGCATGAAGAAGTGTACGTTTTTCAGCCCCGTGGCTTTGTGCAGAAAGGGCATGAAAACCAAGTGTGCAAGTTAAAGAAGGCATTATATGGTTTAAAGCAAGCACCACGTGCTTGCTATGAAAAGATACATGCCTATCTCATTGCACATGGTTTTTAGAACAGTCCAACTGAAACCACCATATATGTTAAGTGTGCTAATGATGTGCTTCTAATCATTGTGGTGTATATTGATGACATGTTGTTCACTCATCCTCATGACACGCATATTGCTGATTTTAAAGCTGATTTTCATGCCTCATTTGAGATGTCTGATTTGGGGCATTTGCATCACTATTTGGGCATTCAATTTATGCAAGTTGATGGTGGAATGGCTTTGTGTCAAAAAAAATATATTGACACATTATTGCAGTGTTTTGGCCCTGAAGACTGTAAGCCTACTACCACTCCTATGGAGACAGGTTTACGCCCTATGGAGACAGGTTTACTCTTGAGTCTTCATGATGCTAGGGATGCATTTGATGATGTTCTCTATCAGCAGGCTGTTGGATGCTTGATTTACTTATGCATTACTCGGCCAGATATTCAATTTTTTGTCTCACAAATGAGCAAGGTTATGCATTGCCCATGTGTCAAGCATTGGCAGGTGGTTAAGCACATCTTTCGCTACTTGAGTGGTACCCGGTTACTTGGATTGTTTTATCCCAAGGGGGGATCACTACCGCCAGATTTGCATGCTTTTTCTAATAGTGATTGGGTTGCTTACTATGACACTCGTGTGTCCACCAGTGGCTTTTGCTTTATGCTTGGTAGCTCATGTATATCTTGGTTGAGACAGAAGCAGCCTACTGTGGCCACTTCTAGTTGTGATGCTGAGTATAGGGCAGCTTTCACAGTGACTGTTGAGTGTGTGTAGCTCAGATGCCTTATGGCTGATTTGGGTGTTTGTCAGTCTTCTACCACCACCATCTTCACTAATAGTCAAAGCACATTGGTAGTTGCGAGGAACCATGTGTTCCATGCTTGCACTAAGCACATTGAGGTGCATTATCATTGTGTCAGGGGGGTTGTTGAAATATTTAGGTAGTGATATGTATGAACACTCTATGACTATTGGGGCACTTTTTTCCCTATCTGGAGCACAGATCTTCTCAGGCCATCTTCGTAGATGCGAGCACCTAGATGATTAGTCGTGATGTATTCCAATTGAGTCTTGTAGGGTCCTTCTGGCTCTTTAGGAGGTTTGTTTCCCCCTGGCTTGTATATACGCCTATTGCCCTCACTAGCTACTTATCTCCGTGCATTTTAGTGGTAATACATTCAGTATTGTGTGTTGTGCTCCAAGCTTCTTCTTCTTCCTTGTGTTGTTCATGTGCTTCCATAGATGTCTAACTCCAACAGTTACTCATGGAGATGCCAAGGTGTATGATCAAGAGTCATGCTTTACCACATAGTTTTTGGCTTGAGGTAGTCATGTGTGCAACATATGTACTTAACAGGTGTCCCACTAAAGCACTATAGTCGATCACTCCATATGAGGCTTGGCATGGTTGCAAGCCATCTATTGCTCACCTGCATGTTTTTGGTTGTCTGGCATATGCATTAGTGCTTGAACAACAATGCAGGAAATTGGATGATAAAGCAATGAAATGTACTTTTGTTGGATATATTTCTGAAAGCAAAGGCTATCGTCTATATCATCCACGGACTAAGCGCATTTTGGTTAGCCCTGATGTTTTTTTTGTGGAAGATGCTATTCAGCCTTTACTTTCATATACTAAGGAGACATCAGTTAGCTCCAAAGACATGTATGATACTTTAGTGCCTCTTTTTATAGTTGGAAAATCTAGTGCATGTCCTAATGAGGAAACTTCTCAACCCTTACACATTTCATGTGATGATCCATATCATTCCATTTCTAATGCAGATTTGCATGATGCACTTGTTGATGAGAGAGTTGGTATTGAGGAGGCAAAAACTATGTCAAAATGGTTGATGGAAACTTTGCATGATAGCAAATTAGATGCATCTTTGTCATATCATACTCGTTCAGACTCTCATAGTGTCTCTTTTGTATAAAATTGCTATGATATGGCTGCCTCTAGTCTCTGTGATGAGAATGAGCCTGTTTTGTTTGATGAAGCCAAAATTCAAAAAGTTAGATGGTTGCTATGCAATTTGAATATTATGTTATAATGAAAAATGGTACCTGGTCTTTATGTGACTTGCCTCCTAGCAAGAAGACCATTGGCACTAAGTGGGTATACAAGCTTAAGCGTAAGCCTAATGGAACAGTTGACAAGTATAAGGCGAGGCTTGTTGCAAAGGGTTATGCTCAGAAAGAGGCATTGATTTTGATGAGACCTTTGCTCCTACTTGCCAAATGACTATTGTTCGTAGCATCTGTGCACTTACACCTCATCATGGTTCGAATGTACATAAGTTGGACATTAAAATTGCATTTTTGAATCATGATTTGCATGAAGATATGTATGTTCTTCAGCCTCAGGCCTTTGTGCAGAAATGGCATGAAAACCACATGTGCAGGTTAAAGAAGGCATTATATGGTTTAAGCCAAGCACCACGTGCTTGGTATCAAAAGATACATGCCTATCTGATTGCACATGATTTTGAGCACAGTCAAACTGAAAACACCTTATATGTTAAGCATGCGAATGATGTGCTTCTTATCATTGTTTTGTATGTTGATGACATGTTGCTCACTGGTCCTCATGAGAAGCATATTGCTAATTTGCATGCCTCATTTGAGATGTCTGATTTGGGGCATTTGCATCATTATTTGGGCATTCACTTTATGCAAGTTGATGATGGAATAGCTTTGTGTCAAAGGAAATATATTGACACGTTATTGTAGTGTTTTGGCCTTGAAGACTATAAACCTATTGCCATTCCTATGGAGACAGGTTTACGATTGAGTCTTCATGATGTTGGAGATGCATTTGATATTGTTCTCTATCAGCAGGCTATTGGATGCTTGATTTACTTATGCATTACTCTGCCAAATATTCAGTTTGTTGTCTCATAGATGAGCAGGTATATGCATTTCCCAGGTGTCAAGCATTGGCAGACAGTTAAGTGCATCTTTCACTACTTGAGTGGTACTCGGCTACTTGGATTGTTTTATACTAAGGGGGGATCACTATCACAAGATTTACATGCTTTTTCTGACTTTTATTGGGTTGGTTGCTATGACACTCGTGTGTCCACTGGTGGTTTTTGCCTCATGCTTGGTAGCTCATGCATATCTTGGTTGAGCAAGAAGCAGCCTGTTGTGGCCACTTCCAATTGTCAAGTTGAGTATAGGGTGGCTTTCATAGCGAGTGTTGAGTGTGTGTGGCTCACATGCCTTATGGCTGATTTGGGTGTTGATTAATCTTCTGCCACTACCATCTTCATTGACAGTCAGAGCACATTGGCAAGTGTGAAGAACCCTATGTTCCATGCTCGCACTAAGCACATTGAGGTGCATTATCATTATGTCAGGGAGAGGTTCTCTACTGGAGAGATCATCTTGGCATATGTGCCCACGCAGGAGAACATTGCAGACCTTTTCTTGAACGCTCTACCTAGGGAGAAGTTTGAATCTTTCCACAAAGCTTTGGGCTTACTTCCTTTTGTGAATTGATTCCACATAGCTTAGCACTTCCTTGTACATGAGTGTCAGCTCCTTGTTCACGGCATCACTTCTAGGGGGCATTTGTTGATATATTTAGGTAGTGCTGTGTGAACACACTAGGACCATTGGGGCACTTTTTTCCCTCTTTAGGAGGTTTATTCCCCTGGCTTGTATAAACACCTATTGCTCTAATGGGTTACTTATCTTTGTACATTCTAGTGGTAATATATTTAGTATTGTGTGTTGTGCTCCAAGCTTCTTCTTCTTCCTTGTGTTGTTCATGTGCTTTTGCAGACCTCAAACACCAACAATGATTAGCTACTTGAATCAATGAAGACCATACTATGTACATAGATACATACACATCATGCAGATATACATACATACATATATACACCTTGTGTTTGGTCCTCTTCTTATCATCGCATATGCTGATTTCAATAACCTTGTCTAGTTCAAGTGCAGATGCATCACTTACATTGAACACAAATCATTGACTACTCAAATCAATGAGAAAATAATAAAATCTGAAAATATGTGTAAATATAATAGGATTTTAGGTATAGAAATGTACAAGAAAAGTGTATACAAATATACATATATAAAAATGTAGTATGCTCTGGTGTATATTTCACTGTAAACTTATTTGAGAAAAGATTCCACCACCTACAAGAGAGATGTCTCTCCTTTCAACCTTATGCCTCTCTATATATAGCTACTCGAATAATGAGGACTATAATGTATATATAGATACATACTGTAGCTCAGTGATGAGTAGCACCTCCTTTAATGTCAATCCGGGAAGACGTGAGGATGGTATGAAGACCTCGAGCAAGTGGCGGCACAAGTGCGTGAGTGAGAAGCACACTAGCATGCACACACATACACACACACGCGCACACAAGGCAAGACAAAGAGTGAGAATCAATGGAGCTTTTTAGATTACTTTCAAAATGCTCTTACAAGTTCGTTTCAATTACAATCCAACCCCCAAAAATGAGCTCTCTAGCCCTTTTTATAGTTTTTGACTAGCTTTTGGCCCTGTCCAGACCTAGTGTCCGGCCTAGTTAAAAATTAGGTTCTAGGGCTTATTTGGGGGTTCAAACGAGATCTAAAAAATACGAAAATTGGTACGCAACTACTTCTAAGGCTCCTCAAGCTCAAGGACTCCTTGGCTTGCACAAAATGGAGCTACAAAAATGTGAAATGATATTTACAATGATGGTTAGTGATAAAAATCACTGTTGTTGTAGGGATTTCTTCTAGTGATCTGTCAGACATATCTTCGAGCTCCCTACTTGCTCTTCCTCCCTGCATGTCCATCTCTTTGTCTTGAAAAAATATTGGCCTACTTGCCAGATCTTCTTTGACTGCCCTGTTTGCTTGTGCTGTCCCTTCGCTCTGACTCCCTTCTTTGATTTTCATGTCTTGTACGTCCTGGTGTACCAAGGCTACTGCCAACACCCCCCCCACTCTCGCGTCTGTCGCCCCTGACAGACCCTTGTCTAGCTGCTTTTTGTACGTAGTATTGTACAACATCGGCGGCGAGGTGGTGTTCTTCTAACCTGAGTCCCCTTGCTAGATCTGTCAGCAATGCATCCCAATTGACTGGCCCTGGGACCTCTGGATGTGGCACCCGTAACTGCTCTGAGTGAATGGTTCGCTCCACAGCAAATAAATGGAGGAGATGTGAGGGTCTGGGTACAAATATTTCTGAGTGGTATTCCCAGAACCCTGTTATGAACATCTCTTCGAATGTTTGTTTAAAGCAGGCCGGGAGGTATTTTATTCTGGCGTGCCAAGCGTATATCACCTCTATGGAAGGAGTGGTGCTCATGTCATACACTAAATCTTGGTTTCCTGTAAGGAATCCGACGCCTGAGAAGTGTGGGTCCTTGATATTCTTGAATGTCCTGAATGTAATAAGCATTAACTCAAAAATTTTCATGCACATCTGGGCCATTACATCAGGGGTATTCTTTAATCGGAGGCTCCAGTGCCGTATAGTGGAGATCATGTAATTGACGGTGGGAGGCCCTTGAGGGGGTGCTAGATAGACGTAGTTTAACCATTTGGCGCATCCCTTGATATTCTTGACTGCAATGGTAAACTCTGGCCATGTGCGTCTGCGGAGTACAGGAACATAACAAGGGTTATATTTAATAAAAAGAGGCATATTCGTCCAGGTGCGAACCATCTCCGGATAGGTTTCGAGGAGTCGGATCCTCCAAGTGGGTTGATGAATGGATCCTTTTTTAGCGCTCTCTGGGATGTCATCTGGCCCAAATTGTGTAGCAAACGTTGGAGGTTTGCCACATTTATGTTGGATTTCTGCATTGTAGTCCGCCAGGAGTATACAATAGGGCACGTATTGATCATCATTGGTTCCGATCCATCTATGGTGGGACATGCTGCGGAAGTATTCTGATTTAATAATAGTGTCCTCTATCTTTGCCATAGATTGTATCTGAACTGCCACTCGATCTTCATGAGTTGATGCCGTTTTCTCTAGTGTTTGGAGCCACTCAGGTACTTCGATTTCTAACGTATCCATTCCTTCTGCAGTTTGCTCACCACCTGGCATTGGCATAGGAACGTAAGGTTCCTCATACGTCTCATCTACCTCGATGGGTACCAAATCCTCGGGTTCAGGTTCGACCACTGGAGAGGGTTGCCTTTCATGTGTGAGTAATCTTGCCTGTAATTCGGCCACCTGCTCTTTCAATGCCATGACTTCTTCTGAAGTCGTGGTCGTGTCTGTGACTTTGGGTACTGTCTGTTGCTCTTGGAGTTGATTGCGCAGCGCATCACGTTCCCTTTCCAAGTCATCATGAGCTTCTAATAGATCTGCCTAGCCGTCCAAGATGGTATTCATTGTCTCTGAGGGCACAGCTTTAAATTGTTCTGGATCAATTTCGTGTGGAGAGCCTTCCATTGCAGCTTCTAGATTTGCTTCATTTTGCTGCTGCAGTCTCTTGTTTTCCTCAAGGGCGGCCGCCATGTGTTTTCTGAGAAGTGCCAGGTTACGCCGAACTTTGAGATTATCGGCTTGATATACCTCGAGCAAAGCCTCTAGTTGTTTGGCACCTGATTCTGTCGATGGTTGGGGTGCTGCCGATAAGGTTTGGTGAGCCTGCTCAAGCGCCGCGTAGCGTTGATTCAGTTCTGCATTTTCTGTGTGTAGAATGTGAAATTGTGTTTGTAAGTTCTGGTGGTGCGTTTCCAGTTGCTGATACCGGTTGTCCAGAGCTTTGTACTCATGTTGGAGCTGATATACACATTGGTTTAATGCAAAAAATATGTTATTTACATTAAATAATGATGCAGGGGGAATGGGGGCGGGAATGGGAGAGGTGAATGCTGTGGATGTAAGTGGAGATGTGGGTGGAGGAGGTATGGGTGATGGTGGCATGGGGGGAGGGAGCGGTGCTGTGGCTGGTGATGTTTCCATCGTGTCAACTGTTTGCGTGACGGTGTAGATGGGAATCGTGGGTGGAGTGGATGTGACATCGGTGAACAGGGTGGTGAAGGTCGGCATGGTGACTCCCCCGAATTGGATTCCCGGGGAGAGTGGGATGCCCATGACAACGGTAGTGGTAGTGGATGTGGTAGTGTTAGTGTCCTGCGGTGGAGTGAATTGTGTAGTGTGAGGTGGGGATGGTGGTGATAACGGTGCTTCGTGATATTCTTCTGCTTGCGTTGACTCGCCAGGTGCTGATGTATTGATGTGAATTTGCTTTCCGGACCTCCTGGGACGAGTAGGAACTCTTTTTTCAAACCTGTGGATGTAGGCCATAGCCTCATGGATGGCCTCGTCCAGTCCTACAGCGTCGGCATGAAGGTTCATGGACTCAATGAACAACTCGTCCACACCTTCCTCCGCTAGCAAGTCGTTCATGAGTCTTTTGCCCTGTTCTAGAGACATCTTATGCTGTTCCTGAACCAGTCGCATGGTTCGATATAGTCTCTTGACTTGTGCCGAATATGCTGGGGCACTTGCTAACTCGGAGAGTTCGTCATATTCTTGGTGTTGTTCTTCGTCGGCCTCTTCTTCATCTCCTCCTGCCTCTTGTTCATCGCCATCGACTTCTACAGTTTGTGGTTGGGTGGGGGCCGAAGTTGTTTTGGGTCGTGGTTCCTGAGCTCGCGCTGCTTCCGCTTCGAGGTTAGAGTCATAGATTAATCTGGCAATTTCTTCATCCGTGAGGTCCTCAAGAGTAATTCCCTGCGGAAATTCCAAATCGGATGGAATGGGTGGAAACACCAGATTAGGCCCCTCCGTGCTTGGTCTTGGTAACCGGATTGTGAATGGCCTAACTCGTCGTGTCTGGGGAGGAGTGATTTCTGGTGTAGCGGTAGCTCCCCTTGGTTGAGCACAGGGTAGTTGGACTCCCCCCCTCATCTTCTTGGATGGGGGACCTGCTGTTGATAGTCTTCTTTGGAATTCTTGGACTCGGGACCATACGAGTGCCCGCTGAACAGGCACGTCATAAGCCAAGCATCTGTAGATTATTCTGGTCAAGGCGCAACACCCGTGGAGTACATTCTTCTGTTTCTTGTTCCACCTTTGATGTGCTAGGTGGATCTGGTCTATTATCCAGTGTGGCACATTGATGGGTAGGCTTTCGGTTTCTGCTAGATATAAACTGAACCATATTTTTTTCGGGGGCATTGTGAATCGTTCTTGGGCGGGAAACGCAAAATGCTGCATGATGGTTCGCAGGTGAAGCGCAATGGTAGGTGTCATGGCTACCATATCCTTCAACTTATTCAGATCCTTGTGCTTCATTCGACCTGGGACCATGGTTTCCTTTTCTGTGGGGATGTGCATGCCATACATTCCCAAAGCTTCTCTTACCAGATTGAGGTCCAGCTTGAACCTTTTAAGCTCATTACCCGGCAGCAGTGATGGCAACACAAAGGTGCTGTCGCCTCCTTTGGCCCTGCTCGGCGTGATTGTACTGATCAGATATGAACATCGTAAAAAGTCCGGCTTTGGTATGTGAGTCCTGAAATAACTTTCCACACTTGCTTTGACCCAAACTGATCTCATGACTTCAGCATTTTGGTAGCTTTCAAATTCGCGAGTGAAAAAGTGGTATCGACCCCATTTGCCATTGAACTCCAATTCTGCTTCCCAGAAGTAGGTTCCATCGCCCAGTGGTCCAGCAACATCACTGAACCAATGCGCATGCTTACCTACTTGAGAAGTGTGTCCTTGAGGAGGATCCTGGATGGGGAGCACATGCACTTCTTGAAGCTCTTGCGGTCTTGCAGTGAGACGTGGCTCAAGGAGAAGTGTTTCTATGTCCACGATTTGGGGACCAGATCCGACTTGAGAGCTGGTACCTGCTTCTGCCATGGCCCTGTTTGCGGATTGGTTCTGTGAGAATATAGAACCAAGTGTTAACATTGCAATGGACAAAATAAATCCGTTGTTGTCCCCGTTACAACATTAACCTAAGGTAGAGGGTGAGTTAGTGGTTAGTAAGTGTATGAAGACAGTGTGTGTAGTTAGTGATTGTGTTGTCCTAGGAAACTATTGCAGTTAGTAAGTGGGTTATGAATTTACACATTGGGGTCGGGGGGTTTATTACAGGCCCTAGGCTGCCAAATGCAGTGAATGGGCTTTGCTTTCGGTTTCGGAGAGTCTCTACAGAGCCTTCTCGATGTCGTGGTTTGCAGATGAGGCCTTTTTGGGACCCATTTACAATTGATTACATGTACGCTCTTGGGTTTTGGTGTGTACATGAGTGTCGAGAACGAGCGAAATCCGGCAGTATGCGTCGCTGCGTTATGCTGTTTAAGTTGTGGCCTCAGCGTAGCTACTTGTGCCATCAAGCAAGCCTTAGGCACCCAAATTTGTCTTGATTGTGGGCTTGCCTTCATCGACTTCTTGGGCACCCAAATAGATTTTACTTTAGCAGAAGAATTTCTGAAAGACTGCTTATTAGCGTTGCGTTGTTGGTCACTAATAAGAGGCTTTGCCCCTGTAGTTGACGGTGGTGCAACTGGTCGTTCGCCTTTCCGCACCCATACCTGATCTATTTGCTGGGCTGTTCTGCTGCGCAGGTACTTTTGATCTCTGACATAGGTCGTACCCTGCTTCTTCTGCCTTTGATCCACCTTGGGTTGCTGCCTCTTTCTAGCCTTTGGAAAAGAAGGGAGTTCCTTTGCATTCCTGATTCCTTTTTTGCGAACATCATTCCTCTGCAACACATAGTTTTGGACAAGAACAGCATGGTCATCTTCATGTGTACCCCTGGAAGGACCAGGGGTCTGTGCCTTTCCTAGTTCCTTGAGTGCTCGATTGTCTAATTCTACTGTAACTCGACTATGATTGACCCAAACCTGGAGAAGTCCACTTCTTAGGTTTAGATTGACTGCTTGGTCATAAATCCAATCTTGACCCAGGATAAGAGGCTCAGTGAGATCCTCATCCTGACACACTAGTACTTTAACTGTCATTGCTTCATCATGAATGTAGAGGGGAAGTTCCACCTCGCCCATGCAAGGGGTTTCCACTCCTCCCAATCCTATGAGGTATGCTTCCACAGGTTGGACAGTCAACTGTAACTCTTGACAGTAAGACATTCTAACAGCGCTAGTGGCTGCACCTGAGTCAATCAAGGCTCTTACAGTCCTTGCACTTTTTCCTTGTCCGATATCTAGGGTTACGAAAGGACGTCGATCAGTTATCCTAGGTGAGCTGGTTCCTGCGACTTCACACATTGCCACATGATATCCTTGATCTGCATAGTCATTTGTCCTAGGCTGCTCTCTGCCTTGCCTACGTAATTTCATCCTTCTAATGCGTTCTAAAGCTTCTGCCTGAGCTTCTTCTCGCACTCGCTTTTCTTCCTCTTTGCGTTTCTTAGCAGTACTGAGTCGGCTAAGCATTTCTTCTGTGAGGGGTTCCTGGTACAACTTGACTCTGCAACCGCTAATATAATTTGGGAGAACAACACCCTCTAATGTGGCCAATTGTACCGCTCCGCTTGTGGAGATCCTATTGATGATCATAGGTCCGTAGCCTCTCTTTTCTAGCTTCCTCGCGTGTTGTTTGAGTGTATAGACCAAGACTAGATCTCCTGCTTTCAGGCCTTTATCCTTCACATGGGCATCGAAATATGCCTTCTGTCTCTTCTTGGCTGCATATATCCCTGCAGCGGCTCTCAGTCTTGTCTCTCCTAATCGTTCAAGGTCAAAGATCCTAGAGGAGAGCTCATGACCTGTCCATTCATGCTCTTGTGCTACTCTCAATGTAGGGATTAGGAAGTCTAAGGGTAGCACAGCATTTTGACCGAATACCATCTGAAAGGGAGTGGCTTGGAGCACCGTTTTGTAGGCAACTCGGTATGCCCAAACAGCATGGTGTAGCTGTTTGTCCCAATCAGAGCGTTTAGTGTTCACTAGTTTTGTCAGTACATTGCATAAAATCTTATTAGTACTCTCAGCTTGTACATTAGCCTGAGGGTGATAAGGGGCAGACTTCTTGTGTATTACCAAGAATTCTTGGAGTAGATTTTCAATCACTTCGTTCAAGAAATGAGTGCCTCTATCACTTACAAGCTCTATGGGTAGTCCATATCTCGTGAATACATTCTCGAACAAGAATTTGGCCGTTGTTTGAGCATCGTTCTTGGTTGTAGCTTTTACCTCTACCCACTTGGTGAGATAATCTGTTGCCACAATGATGTATTCTGCATGAGAACCTTTCGCTGGGGGATTAATAGGACCTACGAAGTCTATTCCCCACTTAGAGAATGCACGTCCGCCCATCATAGGTTTCAATGGCATCTCATCTTTGCGTATAGGATACTGAGTCCTCTGACATACATCACACCGTTTCACATAGGTATGTGCATCCATGTGAAGGGTAGGCCACCAGAAGCCCGCAAATAGTATTGCCTTGATTACCCGATCTGGTCCAAAATGTCCTCCTGCTACACCTTGGTGAGCAGTTTCTAAGATCTTCAGATACTCACTTTCATGGACACACAGTCTCAGGTAACCATCCTTACCGCGCTTATATAGATTATCACCTATGAGTGAATAATCCAGGGCTTCTTGTTCTAAACTCCTTTTCCTAGCTAGAGTCATGTCTGGGGGGAATGTGTTTGTCCGCAAGAATGATACCAGAGGTTCACTCCAATCTGGTACAATGGATACTTGATAGAGAGTGGCATGTTCCACAGGTGGTTTAGTGCAACAGATTGGGCATTCTTTGCACAACTTTTGGACATCCGCTTCCATAGTTGGCCAGTGCACTCCGAATCTCTTTAGAGTTTGCAACGTTCGTTGCTTCGAATGGTGTTGCTCTAACGCACCTACATGTGCTAACTGCAACCATTTAGCGTACTCATCCTCTTCTACGCAACAAGCCAAGATCCCTTGATCTGTGTGCTTGTACATGCTGCCTGCCATGATATGGTACTTTTGGGCTTTTACGATTTCTCTATTCCGCGTGTTCACCACTGGATGATTAGGCCCGTATGTCAATACTGGTACTATTGGCTTGGCCCACTGCGGCACCACTTCCAAATTAAACAAGTAAGCGTCAGGAAGGTCATCTGGCACTCCTTGTGGGGCTTCTCCCGATGTGAGCCTAGAGAGATGATCTGCTCTCAAATGAGTCCTTCCTTTTCTTACCACAACCTCGAAGTCGTATTCCATTAGCAAGAGAAACCATCTCACCAATCTTCCTGTATTGCATGGCTTGTTTACTAAGTACAACAATGCCTGATGGTCCGTAAAAAATTTAAACTTATTTGCAAGCAAATAGTGCCTAAATTTCTTGACTGCATATACCATGCCTAATCCTTCGCGCTCTGTTGTGGTGTAATTCCGTTCAGCCGCATTCAATTGTCTGCTGGCGTAGGCAATTGGAAGATCCATATTGCCTTCACCAGTAGGTTGTGCAAGCACACATCCAATGGCGTAATTGGATGCATCCACATGAACATGGAATGGCTTATTCCAATCTGGTGTGGTCAAGATTGGCGCTGAACATAATCTTCGTTTAAGTTCTTGGAAGGAATTCTCACATTCATCCGTCCATTCAAAGTTTGTCAAGAGTCCGTACATGGGCTTTGCAATGACAGCATACATGTGTATAAATCGTCGATAATAACCGCAATGCCCCATGAAAGCTTGTACTTCCTTGACATTCTTTGGCCTAGGTAACTCCGCTATGGCTCTCACTTTTTCTTCGTCAGTAGATATGCCATTCTTTGACACTATATGTCCTAGGATCTTGCCTTGCCTGACCATAAAGACACACTTTTCGGGGTTCAGGCAGACTTGATATTCTCTACATTTGTCAAAGATTTGTCTGAGTTCAGGAATATGGGTTTGTCTAACATTGGAATGAGCACAGAGATCATCAACATAGACTTCTAAACTCTTTCTTAGGAACTCCTTAAACACGTGGCACATCAACCTCTGGAAGGTAGCTGGTGCATTGGTAAGCCCAAATGGCATTACTCTAAACGCAAAGATGCCCCATTCTGTGGCAAAGGCTGTCTTATGCTGATCCTCTGGAGCTATGGCTACTTGATTGTAGCCCGAAAATCCATCAAGGAAGCTGTACACTTCCTTGCCTGCCACTCTTTCTAAGAGATGCTCTGTTATGGGAAGCGGATAGTTATCTCGAATTGTGGCGGCATTAACCTTTTTCAAGTTAATGCACACACGCAGCTTGCCATTCTTTTTGGGCACCACTACGATGGGGGATACCCATTCGGTGTGCTCAATTTCGTAGATAAATCCAGCTTCGACCAGTCTATCTATCTCTTCCTTGATCTTAGCAGCGTAATTATCGTTATATGTATAAGGCTTTTGCTTAGAGGGTTTGGCGTCTGAAGTCATGGGGATGGTGTGTGAGCATATGTCCGGGTCAACCCCTTTCAAATCCTTGTAGCTCCAAGCGAATACATCTCTGTATTCTCTTAGCAAGGCAATCAATTCATGCTCTTCTTCTTCTGTTAGGTCATGGCCTATATACGTGCATCTCTCCTCTCCTTCCTCTATGGCCACTACTATTTTCTTGGTGGTTTCTTTGTTATCATAGGCCTCTCCTGATTGTGCCTCCCGTTTAGGCATTCTTATCATGACTCTCCTGTCATCTATCTCATACTTCTTAAAATTTTCTGGGACCTCAAACAAAGATTCTTCCTCTTCTGGTAAGGCTTCTCTCTTCTTTCGTTTCTTTCCTTCTCCCTTAGGGGTCATATGTGTTGCTAATCTTACATCATTTGTAACCTCTCCATGCCTCTGGGGTTGAAATTCTACTTCATGGAAGTATTCTTCATCTGATGCAAATGGTGGGTCCATAATGATTGACTCTAGATCGGAGTCACTTGCATCCTCAAATGCATCAGGGCTAGGTTCGCATTCTTCTAGAACTGTCTCTCCCATGATTGGCTCTATGGAGAAAACTGAAATGTCATAGCCATCCTCATCACAGTGAGGTGTCCATTGTTCTTCGTTGATGGCTACGTCCATTGTTGCTAAGATTTCGGCCCAACCGTGAGGTTCAAATTCTTCGTCTGGAAAAACTACAGGTGCATAGGCTGGGTCTTGAATGGGTCTATGAGTTTCGTTCGCACCTACCTCTCTGGCTTTCTCTCTCTTCTCTTCTTCCACTGCTACCTTGCACATCCATAAGTGAGTATCTTCATGCATCCATGAGGATCCCGATCCTATGGAATGCACCGATTCTGTGTCATCTTTGGCTCTATGGATGGGATTCCATTGGATAGGAGGGACATCTCTGTGAGAATAATCTTTGAGATTGACTTTGGTTGTAACACCCAAGTGTTGCAAATACAAGGAGTTGGTTCCCCAATCCTGTACCACCTGCAACTGTCTCATGAATGGTCTTCCCAAAATCATCTCATAGGCATGATTTTTGCTGAAGTCACATATGGCAAAGGTATGTTCAAACTCGACACCACAAGTGGTGAGAGTTATTCCTTCTAGCAATCCTAGGGGTCTCTCTATGTGACCATCGGCCATCTGCAATTTCATTCTCGTCGGCCTGAGTGCCGGCTTGCCCCAACGCTTCCATAAGGAGGTGGTGGCAATTGCAACTCCTGCACCTGAGTCCAAAATTGCCTTCGTGGTGTAATCCTGATAGGTGATGGGAAGGTAGGTGTTCCCTTCTTCACCTTCACACATATCTCCTATCTTATCCAAGGGAATTTCTGGCACTGTCCTATGGGATCCTACCTTGGAACGAGGCTTTGCAACTTCAGTTACTCGACTGGCTGCACATTTCCGCGCGTTTAGTCTATTCCCAGGCAGTTCTTCCAAAGTGCAATCGCGTTGCATCTTGGTGTTCATTACTGCCTCCGTGTTCCTTGGTATGACTGAGTCGTCATTCCTTACCATGACTGTGGGTGTTCTCATACATGTGGACTTTGCTTCCCATGGGCCTGTGAAGTGGGGTAGCTCTTGTATGGAATTAGACTCAAAGTCCAATCTCTCGTGAGACTGAGTACTCTCGTGTTCCCCGTAAATGGATGGGATGTCTTGTGGGAATTGGTCGTGTGCATCGTCCACAAGTTCAAAAGGAGGGGCGACCTCACTTTCGTTATCCCATTTATCTTCTTGAATCTCTCGTAGGAAGTCTGGTGCAAACCGATTCATAGAAGAAGAAGTGTCTGGCTCCGTAGAGTTAGGTACATATGCTACCTGGGAAGGAGGGCTTATCCTATCGTTGGCTCTTTCCTCGTTGTCATAGATGGCTGAAGCACAAGCTTCTTGGGGGGGATTACCTATGCTATTACTTTTCCGAACAGGCTCATACGCTCTCTGGGAAGGGATGTGGGTTACCTGTGGAGGTACATACGCTTTCGAGAGAGACACCTGTGACCTTTGGGGAGGAAGATAGGCTCCTTGAGGAAGCACATGGGCTTCCTGAAGAGGCTGGCTCACCCGTTCTCTTGCCTTTTCCTTTCTTTGAGGGATAGGTTCCTTTTCTGGCTGTGCTATTGGCCTCTCTATTCTTTCGAAGGAGGGGAAGTTGTCCGGTTGAGTGGAATTGGCTGCATAAACTTCCGATGGGGAATAGCTCAGGTTTTTGCTTGCTTTTTCTCTCTCCTGATTTTTTTCTTCCTTGTCAGATCTGGCAATTATCCTCTCTAACTTTTCTAGGAATCCATCCAAGTGTAATTGCGTCTTGGCTGAGCCCGAGTAATTGAAAAGGCGACTGGCTTCAAACATAGTCTGAGCCAATGCGACCATTTTCGCGCATAGTTTGGTTCTTTCTATCTCTAGGTCAGCTCTAGGATAGCACTTGGCATGATCCGTGACGTTTGGCCCTTCTTGGATTCTGGCCTGATATGCTTTAAGCATCATGTCTAAGTCTTCAGGGGTGGGATCAGCTAACACTGATCCGACTCTAGGGGGTGGTGGGATTTGATGAGGCGGTAGGGAAGGTGGTGAGTCGGATGGAGATGGGAGTGGTGGAGACGGGGTGATGTGAGAGGGGATTTGAGAGGTGATTTCAGTTATCCTAGCTTTGGTTTCACTTATGCTTTCCTCAAGTTCACTCATCTTTTTAGCCCATTGTCTTTTCATTCTTTCCCGACTATCTTTCCATGCTCTAGTCCTTTTCTTTGTTGTGCTCTCGGTTTCACTAGCCTCTGAGTTCTTACTCTGGTTTGTCTCTTGGTTTTGCTGCAAAGCCTGAGCTCTAGTGACTACCTGCACTGGTGCAGTGGAAGTGACGCTTCCTGAGGAATCTACAACCAAACCAATCACATTGATCGGAGTGATTTTTGGCATATTATTTGGGTTCTTTGGGCAATCTCGTAAAAGATGCTCTTTTCCACAATCTTGGCAAAAACCTTGGATAGTCACTGACTGGGGTTGTGTAGGTGGGGGTAAGGGACAATCACGGATGAGATGATCTCCTTGGCATCTGTAGCACGGTCCTCTTGGGAATGGAGGTCTTACTTGCCTAGGTTGAGGCCTGGGGTTGGGGTTTGCATACATGACGTTCGTGTAATCTGACTCCCAACTAGGTTCACTTGGTTCCTCGCTATAGTACGACTCACCATGCTCTGGAGACTGCATGTAGTAAGCCTGGGGACTATCGACATGTGTAGAATCAAAGCTATGGTCACTTGGGTCATTTTCCGAGATCAATGGGGTTACTGGTACTATGGCCCTGTTCAGGTTTTCTTCTGCAACAGCATACTTAACTGGAATCACGTTAGCGGGGTTTGGGGGCTGTTGAGCTAGTACCGGTTGGGGTCTCTGTTGTGCTTGATATTGTGGCTGGTAGGTTTGTTGGGGTCTAGCATATTGTGGTGGTGGATTTTGGTTCTGGTATCGGCCTTGTTGGTAGGGCTGCGGATAGGATTGCCTAACTGCCTGCTTGTTGTATGGGCAATCTTGTGCGGTGTGATTGGTGTATCTCCGTTCTATGGTGCAGTACTGGCTACTAGGGTTTACTTGGGGTTGAGCCATAATAGGGCAGACATTCGCCATGTGGTCGCCACCACAAGTATAGCATCTTTTCACAGGGGCAAACCTAGGAATTTGTTTGCTCGATACACCTAATTTCTGAGCTACCTTTTCGGCAAGTTCCTCAATTGATGTAGACTGCGAGGAAGAGTGACTAGATGCACTATCTGATTCTTTGTAGATTTTGGAAAGCTCTAGTTCTTCCCCTAGGTTATCTTCAATGTCAATGCACATGCGTACACACTCTTCTATAGTCCTAGGGTCCTTCAGATACACATAGGATCTCAATTTCGTACTCAACAATCCGTCAAGGAATAAGGCTACTTGTTTAGCAGATGTGGGTAGCTCCGAAATAGGACATCTTTCAAGGTATTGCCTAAATCTTCTTCCTGCAAGTCTCACAGTCTCTTGAGGGGTTTGCTTGAAGCTGTGGATCAATGAGGAAGTATTGTGTCTTATGCCACTCTTAGAGAACTCTACAATGAAAGCCTCTAGGAGTTGGTCTATGCTCCTGAACTGACGCTCATCCAATGGTTGGAACCATGTAAGTGCTGTGTTCCTAAGGGTTAGACCGAAAGCATTGTACTGCGTGAACAGATCCTCAACCTGTTCAGCTCTCAAGACTTGCTTGAATTCCGCCACATGATCATAGGGATCTCCTGTGCCGTCAAAGTAATTCTTCATGGACTTAACTAGCTGGGTGGGTCTCAAAGTTTTTGCGTGCTCTCTAGGTCTCGGCAGAGGGAATCCATCTACATTTCTTTGGTTCCTGTAGGCTCTATGCATCTCAGGTTCTACCCTATTGGTCTCTGTTCTCGTTCTTTCTCTGCCCACGGGGTTGGCGAAACTTACTTCTGGTTTATCCCTACTTCTATCTCTTTGTGTACCATGAGCTTGGGAAGTTCCAGCCCCAGGGTGACCATAGGATACATTTGATCTTGGTTGGGGGAAAATGAATTCACCCTTCCAAGTGTAGGCATGCCTATCATTTTCTGTCACCACAAAGATCCGTTCTGCAGCATGATCTAAGTAGGTCACTCTGCCTGGGCTATCCGGATCCTTAAGCTCATAGATCATGATATTTCCTATATCAGTTGGCTGATTGGATTTATACCTCCAAAAGGCTTCATCAGTTTCCCGATTGAGGAGCAATTCTATGCTCTTGTTGTCTTGGGGGACCCATTCAGGCGTGATAATCCTAGTGAGAACTGATTTACCTCGAGGGGTTCTAGGTTCTGCACCCATGTTCCCTTGCTCCAGGTCACCTAAGTCCGCTTCTGAGATTACATTCCCAAAGTCATCGGTCCTATCAGGGTGACTAGTGACTACATATATAGTTCCTTCTTTGTCCAAGTATGCACCATTTTCAAACTTGACAGCTGGGTGTTCTAGTCCAATGGATTGATCAGGGTTTTTAATCTGGACCACAGATCTTCCTAAGCCGTCCTCATAGATGCTCGCACCTAGTCGGTTGGTCCTAAGGTACTCCAGCTGCGTTTTGTAAGGGCCTTCTACCCTGTACAAATAAGGCACTCCTGAACTTCCCGTAGGTCTGTCCATGCCTTGAGACATTTCTGACTCACTGGTCTCAGAGCTAGGGTAGTATGAGTGGTGGCTCAACTGCTGGGCCCAAGACCTTGCAGTATGATTGACACTAGCCTCTGAAGACCTAAGGCTTTGTCTCTCCCTGGCTAGGTGTCGTCCTGATCGAAGGTTCATATGCCTAACCGATTATCCCAATTTTTTCCGAGTACAACCTCGTTGCCAATCAATTGGTACCAGTCACTTGATTCTTTTTAGTTAATTATTGTGTTTATGGTCTTGTCTGATATCACGTCGTCAGGAACACTTGAATGTTTTTCGTATTTTAGGTTGATCGTTCCACGTTAGATTCTTTTCCTTTAGGTTATCGACAGTACAGTAACTAAGTTTTTAGCTTGAACTTGAGTTCTTTAGTAGTCTTCAACTTGATAACTGCCTATCGTCGCCCTGACTTACTCCTATCTCTACTCGTCTTTAGCTTGAGCTAGGAAATGACAGAGGGAGTTGAGAATAATCCAACCTTACTTGTTGATCCTTTGCTTTATGGTGCTCAAGAACCCGGTTCTCAAGCTTGCAAAGAAACCTTGCTTCGTACGCTCTCAGTTGCTCTCAATGGACCTATAAAAGATCCACGGTTAGCTCGATGCTTATATTCAAAGGACAAAACCAACCACTTTCATTCATGTGACACAAACACACATTTGCATTGTGACTTTTAGGAAAATAATTCTAAAGACCCCTGACTTTGCGTCCCCTGGGTATGGTTAACTTCAATATACCCTCTCTGAAAATCAATGCATTATCTTTATAAAAAACAGTTGAGGGCGCGTAGTATATGCCACGAGCTTTCCGACAAGCCCAAGAGCTCAAAAATTGGATTTCGTATGAAAAAGTTAGGACGGTTCAGGGTTTAGGGAGTTAAATCAGGATTCAATACAAGCTAACAGTCAAACAGGCATACTCGAGTAGCTTGTGGCACGGCCTAACAATGCAATACTACCCCCTAAAGTTTGTCCCACACTTAATCACAATTTAGACCAATCACTTTGCCTTGAAAATTTGACCTAATTTGCCCTTCTAACGCGTTCGCAAAGTCTGTCGGTCGCGATTGACAGGTCAGTCGCGATCGACGTGTCGATCGCGATTGACAGGTCCGTCGTGGCTGTCAGTCGCGATTGACTGGTCAGTCGCGATTGACAGGGATTACGAAAAGTCAATCAGTCGTGGTCAAAGCGTCGTTGACTCTGTCGGTCGCGATTGATGAGTCGATCGCGATTGACAGGTCGGTCGCGAGGGTCTGTCGATCGTGGTCAAACAGTCGTTGACCGTGTCGGTCGCGATTGACAGAGCCGTCGTGGTCTGTCCGTCGTGGTCAAACCGTCGTTGACTGTGTCGGTCGCGATTGATGAGTCGATCGCGATTGATGACTCGATCGCGATTGACACGTGTCACGCGTATGGTCAGTCGGTCGTGGTCAATCGATCGTTGACTCTGTCGGTCGCGATTGACAGAGCCGTCGTGGGCTGTCGGTCGCGATTGACGTGTCGATCGCGATTGACAGATCTGTCCGTCGTGGTTTGTCGATCGCGATTGACAGAGCGATCGCGATTGACAGAAATCTGTGGAATTTCAAAAAACTAAACACATTTTTGGGAAGCTCTAGGCCTGTAGGTCATGGATATGCACTTTGTTTAGCAATTAGAGCAAGTTTTCAGTCGGTCGCGATTGACAGAGCTCGGCGACACACAGACAGTTACTTAGATTTCCGTACCTGCGCAGAGTGCTGGGGATGATGATGCGGCCTGTACCTGCAGAAAGCTCACAAAACATGCAAAAAACAGCACATGCAAATTCGCTCTCTCGCTCTCTCTCACAAGTGAAATGAGGGAAATGAGGTGGAGATGGGGATATAGTCAAAAAAATGAAATTTTCGCGATGATGGAGATGGATGTGGGAGATGGTGATGATGATGATGGTGATGAAGATGGTGAAGAAAGTAAAAGAAAATCGATGAGAGTGAAGAAAATACCTACAACTCCAACGCGTCAACTCTACGTCTTACCATCACACGCTCGTCCTCAAAGCTCTATCCCCGGCAACGGCGCCAAAATTTGGTGTAGCTCAGTGATGAGTAGCACCTCCTTTAATGTCAATCCGGGAAGACGTGAGGATGGTATGAAGACCTCGAGCAAGTGGCGGCACAAGTGCGTGAGTGAGAAGCACACTAGCATGCACACACATACACACACACGCGCACACAAGGCAAGACAAAGAGTGAGAATCAATGGAGCTTTTTAGATTACTTTCAAAATGCTCTTACAAGTTCGTTTCAATTACAATCCAACCCCCAAAAATGAGCTCTCTAGCCCTTTTTATAGTTTTTGACTAGCTTTTGGCCCTGTCCAGACCTAGTGTCCGGCCTAGTTAAAAATTAGGTTCTAGGGCTTATTTGGGGGTTCAAACGAGATCTAAAAAATACGAAAATTGGTACGCAACTACTTCTAAGGCTCCTCAAGCTCAAGGACTCCTTGGCTTGCACAAAATGGAGCTACAAAAATGTGAAATGATATTTACAATGATGGTTAGTGATAAAAATCACTGTTGTTGTAGGGATTTCTTCTAGTGATCTGTCAGACATATCTTCGAGCTCCCTACTTGCTCTTCCTCCCTGCATGTCCATCTCTTTGTCTTGAAAAAATATTGGCCTACTTGCCAGATCTTCTTTGACTGCCCTGTTTGCTTGTGCTGTCCCTTCGCTCTGACTCCCTTCTTTGATTTTCATGTCTTGTACGTCCTGGTGTACCAAGGCTACTGCCAACACATACACATCATGAAAATACACATACATATATATAAAACATACATGTAGATACATACACATCATACATACATGTGTATGTGTGTATGTGTGTATGTATGTATATGTGTATATATATTCAAAATTTTTGATTGATTTTTTCTAGCTTTTTGACTTACATCCTTGTGAATTTCGTCTCCATCTATGTAATCCATGTCTAATGTGCTCAATATTGTAATCTACCAGTGAAACATCTAAACTCTGAAGACGTCAATACATGTCAATTGGAATTTGGAAATATATTCATATTTTGTAAATGTGTATCAGTTGATGTGGTATGGCCAATGTGGTCATGTAAGATCTATCTCTGCTTTTCAATAGATTATTGCATTTAGCAAATAGATGTGACAACAATAAATTTTTTCATTTCATTTCTAATTTTCTTTTGAATTATTGAGGCATGTAGGCTCTCGCTTGTCTGTCTGGCCTACTAATTCTCTTGTAATAGAGTCATCATACTTCTTTGTTTGGTGCATTCAAAAAATAGATGTGAAATTAGTCATTTTGATTTCATTTCTAATTTTCTTTTCAGTTACTAAGGCATGCAGGCTACCACTTGTCTATGTGGGCTACTAAACTGCTTTTAATAGAGTCATCATACTTCTTTGTATAGGCTAGTAAACTGCTTCATAATAGTGTCATCATACTTTTTATATAGTCTTTGCTATCTCTTTCCTAAAGATTCCACACTCATTCCTCCTTCCATGGCTAGCTCTTGCTACATGCAACCATTTCAAGCATTTCCTACACCTACCTTAAGAGCACAATGGGAGGTCCTTACTCTCAATACCTACACCCAATGATGCACCCTATGGGGTGAAGACAATCTAAATTTGAGTTTAACATGATGTTGCTAGATGGCAACAATGTAGTGCTTCATGAAAAGCTTGACAAAACGACTCAAAGTTCAAGACTTTGTCTGCAAAGTTCATGAAGTAGTTAGCAAGGTAGGTGTTAGGTCGTCTGTCAAATGGGAGAAGCGAATTCATCTAGATAATTTTGAAGGTTTCCAAATCAAAGATAGAAAACTATTCGATACCAAAGAGGAGAAGAGGATTCTCTTTGTACAGGTGCCTTTCATTTTTTTGACTTCTATCATGTTAGGTATTTTTCTTACCTCTTAGGTTCTTCAAGGATTAATAATCAAATGCTTGTAGTAGTTCAAGTACATTGTACCTATTGAAGGTTGAAATGAATAAGCTGTCAAATTGATTGATGTTTTTTATTCTGGATAATGTAAACTCTTGTTGGTTTTCCCTGCATTTTCATCTACGAGATCGACAGATAGAAAGTGTTGTTTCAATGCAGGTTCTTGTTCTCACCTTCGTTTTTATCACTTTGGCCTCTATTTTGTAGCTACTAACATGTAGAAACAGTCCATGTCTTCATGTAGCACATGTGGAATGTGACTCCAGGCTCAGAATTCTTAGTATCATTACCTCAATAATACACAGTAGAAACTGCATTTGCAGACCTTTTGGTAAAGCTATTTCATCAATATAAACTTCTTTCACCAAGAATCAATGCTGAAGAGAAAATTTGAGTTAAATTTGGGGGACCTTTTTTGAACTCTTGGGTCATTGATCACTTCATAGATATAGAAAGAGAGTAGGTTTATTGTGGTATGTGTATGTATATGTGTATATATTATGTACGTGTATGTGTATGTGTATGTGTGTGTATACATGTATATGTGTATGTATGTGTGTGTATGTATATGTGTGTGTATATATAAATAGATAGAAAAATAAAAAATATCTCGTAATAGTGTTCAAACAGATAACATTACTCCATCCAAAGGGATTTTGAATATTGAAAATAAGTAAGCTTGCACTTAGTCATGTCAAGCGACTGCCTTCATTTATATGCTTTAGACATTCTTCTCAAAAATCTTTCTCATTTTTAGAAATATCAATGCTTTTGCTCTCATTTTGATACCAATCCTCAATAAAATCTACCATGCCATCACCATCATCATCACAAAAGTATTGTAGTTTATCTTTTGTTGAAGATATTTCTTTCAATCTTGCATATTCTAAAGGATTACTTTTGCATATCCTCCTCATGGATGCTTCTGATAAATGAGGTTTTACTAGCAACTCTGAATGGTGTGGTGGAAGATCATCAATATCATAAATTGGAATCTACATACATAAATAAAAATCATTAGTATTCCATATATGAATGAAAAATAAACTTAAATCACAAATTTAAATATGTAATTTAGTTTGAAAAGAGTTTCAATTAATTACATTTTTCATTGCAACACAAGATAGGGGAAAAAAAATTTCCATTGCTCTTTAAAAGGTGCTCTTGGAAGTTTATGTTATCCATAATTCACTAATAATTCGTCACCAACATGTAATAAAGTAATAGCATTGAAAATTATGTATCTTGTTACATCTCTACTCATGTATGGTGATTCATGACTATTTTCACGCTCTTCAAATGTGCAATTAGTCATTGAACTATTATATCCTTGACTACTATTTATTAAACTTGCTATATTTCCATGCATGTCAATTCTTCTATCAATATATAATCTTCCATTTTCTGCATGTGTAATCCCTCTACTAGCAAGAGAAGCTCCATTCAAGCATAATCCATAGGTACTCATGCTTTCAACGTAACTTGTAAGTTGATGACAATCTCCCCATCTATATATAGGACCACAAAATGACATCATTAGGGAAAAAGTGAGCCATGGATGGGTCTTGTAAGCATCCCTAATTTTTAGGGATTAGAATTGATTTTTTTAGATTAAGACAAAATTCTTAACCACTAGTGGTATTTTGGAGCTCTTCAATTCCTCTAAACCATAGCCATTGGATGCTTAAGATGGATGGTTGAAATTCAAATTCATGGCGACAAAAGTTTAATCATAGCTACTCCATGGGAGGACCACAGAGCTTCTGCAAAGATTTGGGCTGTTGGATCTTCTTCAGATCCAAGGGGCGATTGCAATTGAGGTTGAGCATACCTTCTGCAGATTCCAATCCAAGGGAGGAGATAAATATCCATTAGAAGGAATGCTCAAATTTCTCCTGTCCATCCGATCGAGCTCAAATTCAAGAGTGTAGAAAGAAAGGTGCCTTTTCAAAGTGGGATCAACCTCCACCATTGGATGATAGCCTTGATCCAAGGGCTGAAAAATAAAGGCGCCTTTTTCCAAAGGATATCCACACCCACTACACAATTGAAGCTTCATTCAAGGGCTAGGATTGCATCCCTCCTCGACTTTTGCAAAAGGATATAAACCTGGGGATCTTTGAGGCCATCCAAGGATGGATAAGCATTTCAAAGGTCTTCAAAACCACTCACACCAAAAAGAAACCATGAATTGGGGCTGTTTCCAAAGCTTCAACTAAGAAAAAACCATGGAAGCCTATGCCTATTCTAGTGGATTAAGAAACTAGAGTGTGTCCACTACTCTTCTCTCATTGGTGGATCACTAATTAGCCCTTAATCTAAAAGGCCCAAGGAGGGTTCATTTTTTCCCCTAATTAGTAAGGGTGACTTCAGAGTTCGGAGGCACATATAAGTCCTCTACAATAAAGAGACCACAACCAACGACAGTGATAGTGGAGAGAGCAATCATATAGTGATTATCCCAAAAGTTAAAAACCTCTCCATCCAAAAGGAAGTGGTTCTCTATGGCATCTTCCATATCTTCTTCTATAATATGTTTGTACTAGAGGAAGATCACGAGTTGGTAATGGATAATCTCCAATCGTTTCAGTCTATGAAATAGGATGTAGAGGATTTTGAGAAACCTCAGCTTGTAATTGATAAACCACATGCCCCTGACATGTATGAGGAATATTAGCATTATTAGTAGGAGAATCATCATCATCATCATCATAATTGGGAAAATATTCCTGTATATTAAGTATAATTTTATTTTCTATATGATTTTAAAAGAAAATAATGACAATAAGTTATGGAATCAATACATACCCAAGCATTATCATGTTGATCAGGTGGTGGCAGATGCTCAAAAATACCATAATCTACCTCATGTTCAATACATTCCAATTGTGATCTTTGATACGTGCCATAGCAAAGATTACACCAACATATAATATGGTCTTGATAGTAAAAATCATCATAATTCCTATCGGATGATACATCTAAAGTCGTTGCTTGGGTTGGAGGTGGTGGAGTATGCTCGGATTGATCCAAATATGATTATAATATAAAAAAAAAAACATATATCAATCATATATGTATCTTATGTATGTATATGTGTGTATATGTGTATGCATATGTATGTATATATGTGTATATGTATGTTTATGTGTTATGTACGTGTATGTATGTGTCTATATGTGTCTGTATGTGTATTTGTGTGTATGTGTGTATCTATTTGTGTATGTTTATTATAATTATAACATAAATGTTTTTATTTATTTCAATAGCATTGATAGCTAAGTATCTTCCTACATCTCTTGGTTTCTACTGCTCTATATACATCTGACAACTAATTATCTTCCTACATCTCTACTCATGTATGGTGATTCATGGCTATTTTCACACTCATGTTTGTGTATGCATGTGTGTGTATGTATATGTGTGTATGTGTATGTGTGTGTATGTGTATGTATGTGTACATGTATGTGTACATGTATGTGTATGTATGTATGTGTAAGTGTATGTATGTGTGTATGAACGTTTATAAATGTAAAGTTATTTTTTTGTATACTGATCCTTTTTTGCATTTGAAATTAAAATAACACGAGATATTATATGGTAGAAAGAAAAAAGAGAAGACCTAACTGAGACAATGGAAATATTTTTGCAAACAACTACATCTTCAGGAATCACTTCCTCAACAGAAGGTATGCAAAATAGTTTATATTACTGTGAGTTATAATTTTCATATGTTTAATAAATATTTTACATTTAATCTATGTACTTTTTTTTCATTAAATAAACATAGGCTCCTGCAAAGAAGAGAGTTGAATCAGGTCATACATCATGCTTAGGCCAAATGGGCCATCATGGATTTGTTGCTACATTTGTAAGTATATGTATGATTGAAACTATATATTTTATTTTATTTAAAATACTAATCTTTCTTTTTTGTTTCAATGCAGTGAAAAGATTATGATCGTTATCCTACAAAAAAGGGGAAATCGAATTTGCTACATATTGCGGATATTGATGTATGAGTGAGAAGATAAGAGATCTATTACTGTTAGTGTCCATGTGAAAGGCCAAATGGCCACCAGACACTTCTTCGTATATGTTCTTTGATAAAACATATAGTGGCCTGGTCAGTCACGGACTGTAAGTTCGACCGCATTTGTAAGACCTAAGAAGTCTGTCTTCGTGCCTCCTGTGTACTGTGTTTTCTGCGTATTCGACAGCCTCTGCGCGGAGTACTGTGTGCGGCCTCAGGAGCTCGGTTTTCTAATCCGAGCATATCGTTGTGGAGCTCTCGAGAAGGAGAGCGCACTGTGGTGCATCGCTATTGAAACACTTCACTGGTATCAGAGCAGTTCAAGGCAAAAGCTTTGTTCCTTTTGTGCGAGCGAAGCGAGCACCCCCCCCCCCCCCCCCCCAGGCTTTCTCCAAAGCTTACGACTAAGGCGGCGACCAAGGCATAGACCTTGGCATACCTTGTCTTCCGAGTCACCGAAGTCACCGTTGGCGCCATTGGCTGCGCGCAAGGGAGGACCTCAACGATCAAGGAATATAGAGGTTCCCGGTACTTCCCAGGAGGTCACCCATCCCAGTACTATTCCCCCCAGAGCTCGCTTAACCGTGGCAATCTCTTGCCACTAAGCTACACTCTTGTGGTGTTTGAAGAAGGGGAAAGACTAAGGTTGACATTACCTTAAACAAGTTTTGGTCCCTCAAAGCTTCATTTTTTGCTTTCAAAGCCTATTTCTGAAGCAATTTTGGGGTGTTTTTTGGAGCCATTTCGGAGTACTTTCGCACATAGTTCTCTCCGCACAGGTCCAAGAACATCAAGAAGAGTGTTCCTTGTACTTCTCAGACAATAAATATCAACCTTTGGGGCTGTATTTTCAGCCACACTCGTAAAACTACAGGTTTCTTGAGTGGTTTTCAGTTTTGGTGTGAGCGCTGCAAATATGCAGGTTTTTAAAGCCTAAAACATCACAGTTGACAGACACTTGCAGATGTTATTGGCTAGTTTTTGGGTTGTGTATTCAGCCTTTTAGTGTCATTTTACTGCATATATTGAGCACATACACACCATGTACGCTTCTGTGGATACCGCTTATGTACGTCCATGTGGTCATTGATATAGCGATTACGTTCTTTGCATAAAGCCTTTTACGTTTTGATAAAGAGGGTCGTGGTGAGGTTTTTCTTAATTGGGAGACACCCAAATGTTGGGGTCTCTTCGGTGATGCAGGTGGAAGACTTACCCAACCTCGCCATAGGAGATGTATGATAGTTGTTCATAGGTGCTCGATAAGCCTAGTTGGCTTCTATTGGGTAACTGATTATATGCATTGGAGTCAGTGATTCACTATGCAGGTAGACATGTCAGTACTTGTAGTTTTATGATACTTTGACACAGGTCATATGCTAATTTTGCAGAGGATACTCTGGCAAAATTTTTCCAGATTACTGGTTTAGTCAACTATACAGTGGTCAATTTACTCCTTGATACACTTATTTGTTGGTGTTTGGACTCTTCTAGCTCCATTATCATTCTATTTAGTTCTCTACGATCATGGCATCAGAGGTCTCAGGCACATCCGGTGGATCAGGATCTAGTGTTAGTGTTCCGAGGAGGAGCTATAACTTGCAGGGCAAAGACCATTTTGAGATCCAAAAATTTGATGGCACAAACTTTGCTCTATGGAAGAATCAAATTAAAGATGTGCTGATTCAAAGGAGGCAATGGAAGCCAGTAAATGGGATTTCAAAGAAGCCTGCTGACATGGATGAAGATGATTGGGATGAGTTAGATGATATAGCCAGGTCTACCATTCGCTTGCACTTGGCAGATAATGTTTACTTTACAGTATTAGACTGTGAAAGTGCAGAGGAGCTTTGGAAGAAGTTATGCAATACATATGAAAAAGAGACGGCAACAAATAAAGTGTATCTAATGAGAAAATTATATGACCTTAGTATGAAGGACACAGATAGTGTTGCTGCTCATCTAAATGAGTTTGATGCTGTATTCTCCCAGTTACAGGCTCAGAAAATGGATATTGATAATGAAATGAAAGCAGTATTGTTGTTATGCACCCTGCCATCATCATGGGATACGTTTTGCACGGCTATTAGCAACAATGCACATGGTGGTAAACTCGTCTATGATGACATATGTGGAGCACTCTTGAGTGAGGAGATTTGTAGAAAACCTATGGTTGGCACTCAGAGTGGAGATGCATATAATGTTCGTGATTCTTACCAAGGAAAGAATCAACAACGTGGCAGGAGCAAGAACAAGGAAAAGAATGGTCAACGGAATAAGAGTAGAAGTAAATCAAGGAAGAGGGATATCGAATGCCATTATTGTCATAAGAAAGGACACATGAAGAAAGACTGTTATGCATTAAAGAATGCTAAAGGTAAAGGACAGAATGTTGATGGGCATGTTAAACAGTTACCTGCACCATCTACTTCGACTGTGAAGATTGAAGAAATTAATGCTATTTTTGATGATGCTGATGTGTTGACACTTGATAGTACTGTGCCATCTGAGGCACTTATGGCTGATTCTCTTTCCCACACCTGGCTGCTAGATTCTGGTGCTTTTTTCCATGTTATACCACATAGAGAATGGTTCTCTAATTATGCAGCAAAGTCTCTTGGTACCATGAGACTTGGTGACTCTTACCAGTGTGATGTTGTGGGGATGGGAGATGTGGTTGTGCAGTTCATTGATGGTTCAAAATTTACTATGCATAATGTACGCCATGTACCTCAGTTATCATGCAGTTTGATGTCAGTTGGTTAACTTGATGACCTTGGTTACAAGGTGGTCTTCTATGCTCAGTCCTTTCGTATATCAAAGGGCAATATGGTTATTGCAAAAGGAAGCAAAGTTGGCTCACTTTATCCTTTATTTGTATCACAGAAAGAACACTTGTTAGCTGTTACTGAACAGCCTATGGCTTGTATTTGGCATGGTCGTTTGGGCCATATATCTCGTAGTGGAATGGAAAATCTTTCTCGTTCTGGCTACTTACTTGTGTTATCTTTCTCTGATTTTTCATTTTTTGAGCATTGTCAATATGGAAAGCAAACCAGAAATGTGCATAGAACGCACATTGACTCTTCAATTCAGCCTTTAGATCTTGTTCATACAGATGTGTGTGGTCCTATGCCCACTAGGTCCTTAGGTGGTTCTCTTTACTTTGTCACTTTCATAGATGATGCTACTAGAAAAGTCTGGGTATATCCTATCAAATCAAAGGATGGTGTATTCCCTACTTTCAGAAAATGGCTTGCTTGAGTTGAGACTGAAAAAGGAACTAAGCTTAAGGCTTTATGTTCAGATAATGGGGGTGAGTATACCTCACATGAATTCAACCTTTTCTGTTAGTCTAGAGGGATTCGTAGAGAGTTTACAGCTCCTTATACCCCAGTACAGAATGGTGTAGCTGAGAGGATGAATAGAACTATTCAAGATAGAGTAGTCTCTATGTTGCATCATGCAAACCTCTCACAAGGTTTTTGGGCAGAAGCAGTATTGACTGCAGTTCATGTGCTTAACCTTTCACCTAGTACTGCAAAAGGTCTGAAAGTGGCACAAGAGTTATGGACAGGGAAACCACCATATTATGATCATCTTCGAGTTTTTGGGTGTGAAGCATATGTTCATATACCCAAGAATCTTAGACAAAAGTTGGACCATAAGTCAAAGAAATGCATTTTTCTTGGATATGGTCGAGAAGGACAATTTGGATATCGCTTATGGGATCCTGAAACACGGTCAGTGATCAGAAGTAGTGATGTCATTTTTAATGAGTCTAAGATGCATAAACAACCCATTAAGGAGGTTGAAGTGAGAAGAGTGGTGTTTGAGGATACTAGTCCTCCGGTTAGCATGCATAAAAATGCTGCACATAGGGATGTTCAAGAGAATGTCCATTCAGATCAGTGTGCACATGTTCCTGTTCAGCAACCATTGAGACGTTCTGCACGTGTCTCATATCCACCTGATAGATATGTTCCAGGTTTAGATTTTCTTATGCTAACAGATGCCGGTGAGCCTTCTTGCTACAAAGAGGCTATGCAGACAGAGGATCATGTCAAGTGGGAGCGTGCCATGAAGAGTGAGTTGGATTCTATTCACAAGAATGGTACTTGGGACTTAGTACCTTTGCCAAAGGGCAGAAAAGCTTTACCATGTAAATGGGTATATAAGCTGAAATTCACATCAGATAGTGCTTCTCCAAAATATAAAGCACGACTTGTTGCAAAGGGTTTTAAGCAACAACATGGTGTTGATTTTGAGGAAATCTTCTCTCCAGTGGTCAAGATGACTACTTTGCACATGTTGCTTGGATTCGTTGTAGTGGAGGACTTAGAGCTAGTCCAAATGGATGTGAAAACAACTTTCTTGCATGGAGATCTTACAGATGAGATCTATATGGAACAACCAGAGGGTTATGTAGTTCCTGGCAAGGAAAGTCTAGTTTGTAAGCTCAAGAAGAGCTTGTATGGACTTAAACAGTCTCCTAGACAATGGTACCAAAAGTTTGATGCTTTTATGAAGTCCCAAGGCTATTCTCTGAGCAATGAGGATCATTGTCTCTACACAAAGAGATGTTCTGATGGCAGCTTGATATGCTTGATACTTTACGTCGATGATATGTTGATTGCTGGGAAGTCCTCTTATGATTTGTCACTTCTCAAAAAGAAGTTGAGTCAGACATTTGATATGAAGGATTTGAGGGATGCCAAACATATTCTTGGCATGCGCATTACTCGTGATAGGAGTAAAAGATGCATATACTTGTCTCAAAGTGAGTACATATCCAAAGTACACTGATTCAATATGCAGGGTGGAAAGGCATTGAGTACACCTTTACCCACATATGTGAAATTGAGCAAGGATGACTGCCCCAAATCAGATGAGGAAAAGGAATTCATGACCAAAATTCCCTATCAGTCTGCTGTTGGTAGTCTCATGTATGCTATGGTAGCTACGAGACCAGACATTGCATTTGCAATGGGAGTTGTGAGCAGATATATGTCTAATCCTGGCAAGAAACATTGGGAAGCGATCAAAATGATTTTGAGATATCTGAGTGGCACTAAGGACAAGTGTCTATGCTTAGGTAGAGGGAAAGCATCCATTATCGGTTACACAGATTGTGACTATGCTGGTTGTGTAGACAATCGTGAGTCTACATCAAGGTACATTTTTCATTTTGCTGGAGGTGCTATCTCTTGGAGATCTCGTCTTCAAGAATATACAACTATTTCTACCACAGAAGCAGAGTATGTTGCAGCAAGTGAGGCATGTAAGGAAGCATTGTGGCTCTCTCGTCTTGCTTGTGATATGGGTTTACCTCAGCATGTACCTCACTTGCTCAGTGATAGTCAGAGTGCCATTGCTTTGGCTAAGAATCTGGTCTATCATGCAAAGACCAAGCACATTGAGGTGAGGTATCACTTCATTAGATATTGCTTAGCCATTGAGAGCATTATTCTTGAGAAGGTTCACACTCGAGATAATGTTGCAGATGCTTTGACTAAAGCTCTACCACATGATAGCTTTCGACACTGTTGTCACTTGATGGGGGTTACTTGATTCTTGATCTTATGCAGTCACTTGTATACTGTGTAACATGCCCATCAGGTGGGAGGTATAGTTTGTATACTTACACTCAAGTATCCTTTATCATTCTTTATTTTTCTCCCATAGTTACTCTAGCCATATTGGCCTTTAGTGGGAGATTGTTACCGTTAGTGGACATGTGAAAGGCCAAATGGCCACCGGACACTTCTTTGTATATGTTCTTTAATAAAACATATAGTGGCCTGTTCAGTCACGGACTATAAGTTCGACCGCATTTGTAAGACCTAAGAAGTCTGTCTTCGTGCCTCCTGTGTACTGTGTTTTCTGCGTATTCTACAGCCTCTGCACGGAGTACTGTGTGCGGCCTCACAAGCTCGGTTTTCTAATCCGAGCATATCATCATGGAGCTCTCGAGAAGGAGAGCGCACTGTGGTGCATCGCCGTTGAAACACTTCAAGATCATCCAAATAATTTTGTGAGTATTATCAAATTTGATATACTTTAATTATATGTTTTATTTATTTATGTTTGTTATATGTAATATAGGAGTATTATGGAGAGGTGGATATGGATGAGGTGGAGAGTAGACATAGGAGGGATGATACCGACCATTACATGGTACTGACCTCTCTACCCATGATGGCTCTTTAGATACATCAAATCATGCAGATGATCATGATGATGTGGATGATCATGATCATGGAGGGGATTCATATGATTGATACTTAAATTGGAAGTATTATGCACATTGATGTTGGAGCTAGACATTTGCGGAAGCACGCGAACAACACGAGGAAGAAGAAGAAGCTTGGAGCACAACACACAATATTGAATGTATTACTAGAGAACGTAAAAAGATAAGTAGCCCATTAGGGTAATAGGCTATATACAAGCCGGGGAAAAAAACCTCCTAAAGAGGGAAAAAAGTGCCTCGATAGTCCTAGAGTGTTCACACACATCACTACCTAAATATATCAACAAATGCCCCCTGGGAGTGATGCGGCGAACAAGGAGCTGGCACTCATGTATAAGGAAGTGCCAAGCTATGTGGAATCAATCCACAAAAGGAAGTAAGCCCAAAGCTTTGCGGAAAGCTTCAAACTTCTCGCTAGGCAGAGCCTTCATGAAAAGGTCTGCAATATTCTCCTGTGTGGGCACATATGCCAAGCTAATCTCCCCAGCAGAGAACCTCTCCTTGACACAATGATAATGCACCTCAATGTGCTTAGTGCAAGCATGGAACACAGGGTTCCACGCAACTGCCAATGCGCTCTGACTGTCAATGAAGATGATGGTGGCAGAAGACTGGCCAACACCAGAATCAGCCATAAGGCGTCTGAGCCACACACACGCAACAGTAGCTGTGAAAGCTACCCTATACACAGCCTCACAACTGGAAGTGGCCATAGTAGGTTGCTTCTTGCTCAACCAAGATATACATGAGCTACCAAGCATGAAGCAAAAGCCACTAGTGGAGACACGAGTGTCATAGCAACCAACCTAGTCAGAGTCAGAAAAAGCATGCAAATCTCGCGGTAGTGATCCCCCTTGGGATAAAACAACCCAAGTAGCTGAGTACCACTCAAGTAGCAAAAGATGCGCTTAACCGCCTGTCAATGCTTGACACATGGGCAATGCATAAATCTGCTCATCTGTGAGACAACAAACTGAATATCTGGCCGAGTAATGCATAAGTAAATCAAGCATCCAATAGCCTGTTGATAGAGAACAACATCAAATGCATCTCCAGCATCTTGAAGACTCAATCGTAAACCTGTCTCCATAGGAGTGGCAATAGGCTTACAGTCTTCAAGGCCAAAATGATGCAATAATGTGTCAATATATTTCGTTTCACACAAAGCCATTCCACCATCAATGTGCATAAACTAAATGCCCAAATAGTGATGCAAATGCCCCAAATCAGACATCTCAAATGAGGCATGTAAATCAGCCTTTAAATCAGCAATATGCCTCTCATGAGGACCAGTGAGAAGCATGTCATCAAGATAAACCACAATGATCAGAAGTACATAATTTGCACACTTAACATATAAGGTGCTTTCAGTTGGACTGTTCTCAAAACCATGTGCAATCAGATAGGCATGTATCTTTTCATACCAAGCATGTGGTGCTTGCTTTAATCCATATAATGCCTTCTTTAACCTGCACACCTGGTTCTCATGCCCTTTCTGCACAAAGCCACGGGGCTGAAAAACATACACTTCTTCATGCAAGTCGCCATTCAGAATGTTGTTTTGATATCCAACTGATGTACATTCCAACCATGATGAGCTGCAAGTGCACAGATGCTATGAACAGTAGTCATTTGGCAAGTAGGTGCAACAAGCCTAGCCTTATACATGTCAACTGTACAATCAGGTTTACACTTCAGCTTGTATACCCACTTAGTGCCAATGGCCTTCTTGCCAGGAGCAAGTCACATAAAGACCAAGTACGATTCTTCATTATAGCATCATATTCAGATTGCATAGCAGCCATCCAATTTTCTGAATTTTGTGCTTCATCAAACGATACAGGCTCAGTCTCATCATAGAGGCTAGATGCAGCCATAGCATAGCAATCTGATGCAAAAGAGGCACTATGAGAGCCTGATCAAGTGCTATATGACAGAGGTGCATCTAATTTGCTGCCACGCAAAGTCTACACCAACCATTTTGGCATAGTTTTTGCCTCCTCAATATCAGCTCTCTCATCAACAAGTGCATCATGTAAATCTGTATCAGAAATGGGATGATCTGCATCATCACACGAAACCTGCAAAGGTTCAGAAGTTGCCTCATTAGGACCAGCACTAGACTGTCCACCTATAAAAAGAGGGAGCAAAGTATCATACATGTCTTTGGAGCTAACAGATGTCTCCTTAGTACATGAAAGCAATGGCTAAATATCATCTTCCACAAAAACAACATCATGGCTAATGAGAATGCGTTTAGTCTGTGAATGATACAGATGATAGCCTTTGCTTTCAGAACTGTACCCAACAAAAATACATTTTACTGCTTTGTCATCCAATTTTTTGCGATGTTGTTCAGGCACTAATGCATATGCCAAACAACCAAAAACATGCAGATGTGCAACAGATGGCTTGTGATCATGCCAAGCCTCATATGGAGTGATAGACTGTAGCGCTTTAGTGGGACACCTGTTGAGTACATATGCTACACACATGACAGCCTCAAGCCAGAAACTATGTGGTAAAGCCTGACTCTTGACCATACACCTCGCCATCTCCATGAGTGACATGTTCTTTCGTTCAACAACTCCATTCTATTGAGGTGTGTACGGCATTGTACACTGGTGTTTTATCCCTCGTTCAGCCAGAAATGCATTAAAATCAGAAGACATATATTCCCCCCCTCGATTAGAATGAAGGGTGCCCATTTTACATGCTGATAGATTTTCAGCCAAAACCAAAAACTGTTTGAAGCACATGAACACTTCGGACTTTGCCCTCAATGGATATACCCATGCATGCCTAGAAAAATCATCGATGAAAGTCACGAAGTAAAGATAATTTCCAAAAGAAGGTGTCTGCATAGGACCACAAACATCACTATGTACAAGCTGCGATTTCTGAGTAGCCCGAATTGAACCATCTTTTGGAAAGGAGGAACGCTGCATTTTGCCCAAAATACAACCTTCACAAACATGTTTTCCGGGTGCCTCAAGTTTGGGCAAAGAGGACACCATTTCAGATTTCTGCAGGCGTAGCAAACTATCAAAATTCAGATGACCAAAGCGTGTATGCCAAAGTTTTGCATCTGATATAGCCTGAGAATCATGTATTGCACATGTCAAATCATTTACAGATCTTTCATAGTCTATGAGCTTATACAGCCCACGACATAAAATGCCAGAAGCAATAATCATGTCGCCATTTGATAGATCATGAACTGTACACCTGTCATCAACAAATTTCACAACCAAGCCAATCTTGGCTAATGCAAAAACTGTTAACATATTTTTTTTTATCCCTAGCACAAACAAAGCATCTAACAAAGTGAAAGAACTACCATTAGCAGTAGTCAAAATGATCTTACCAATTCCCATAACAGGATAAGAGGAGTTGTTGGCACATGTAACAGTATTCCCTGTAGGGGCAGGCTCGAGTGAAGAGAAAAAAGTACGCTGCGAGGTAATATGTTTGGTCGCCCCACTCTCAAAGTACCAAACATCTGAGTCTACTGTAGACATGCACTGTTCATGAGAAGATGGGTCAAAATTGCAAACAGTAGTAAACGCCCATTCTTCTTCCTGCACAAGATTAGCAGACTCTGTTTTTGGAGTAGAGGCCTCTGCAACAACCATTCTTGCCTCTTTTTTCTTTGCCTCTTTTTTCTTTGCCTCTTTTGCAGCCAGTTTAGGACAGTTCTTTATGATATGATCAGTTCCTTTACAATACTTGCAAAACAATTTTTGCTTTTTTTAATTCTTTCCATCTTTGTCTTCCCTCTTTGATTGTGCAGAATTAGCAAATATCTGCTTACTAATTGAAGAGCTCCATTTTCCTTTGCCCTTCTGATTAGCCAGGAAAGCTTGATCTGCAACTCGCATAATGGATATGTTCTGTCTGGACTGATCTTATTGCAACAAAACAGAGACTAACTCCTCAAATAACAAGGCATTTGGATTGCCTTTCATCATCAACCGAAGAGTAGAAGCAAAACTCTGATATGAATCACGAAGACCATTCAGAATGGTCTGCACAAGTGAGCTATCTTGAATAACCTCATCAGCAGAAATCAACTGTTCCTTCAAGCCTTTGATCTTTGTTAGGAAACTCTCCATGGAATCACCTTCATTCATGTGCTCACTCTCCAACTGTTTTTGGAGGTAAGCAACACGAGCCTCATTCCTAGCTTGGTACAATGTGGTAAGTGTATCCCAAGCATCCTTAGCTGTTCTACAAGAGCGAATGTGAGGAATAATGGCATGTTTGATAGACAAAGCTGTCAATGCATGTGCCTGGGCATCTCTGCCATCCCAACGAATCTACTCTGTAGTAGGTGCAGTAGAAATCGTAGCACGAACAGGAATATGCATAATATCATCATCTTCGACACCTTCTGCATCAACTTCAGTACCTACTGTTGTAACAGTTGCAGGTGTGATAGGATGTTTTTCAACACCCTGCACAATGTTCCACAGTCCTTTTGCAACCAATACATGTCGCATCATATAAGCCCACAATGGGTAGTTGGTACCATCCAACTTATCCTCAACAACCAACATACGAAATACATCACTACTTTCAGCCATGGTCGGTGACTAAAATACCTTGATGCAAAAAATTGATTGTATCTCAAAAGGTTGAATGGAACTGCCAAGATAAGTTCTGCTAAACCTGTAGCAGACTTCGAGACGCTTATACTGGCGAACAGAAATAGGTATATACCTTTGGCATAAAAAGATGAAATAGCCTACACAAGCATTGTGATAGTGCATTCAGAGGCCAAAACGCGCTAAGATCGCGATTTCGGCACACAGAACGAGGCTGTTTTGATCTCAGAAACACGCTGAGTATGCTCACCAAAATTCGTGCGATTCTGAGATTGCAACCGAAGAGCTGTCAACGATGCCCTAGATGAAGCGGTAACCTGCTCTGATACCAAATGTTGGAGTTAGATGTCTGCGAAAGCACGCGAACAGCACGAGGAAGAAGAAGAAGCTTGGAGCACAACACACAATACTGAATGTATTACTAGAGAATGTAAAAAGATAAGTAGCCCATTAGGGCAATAGGCGTATATACATGCCGGGGGGAAAAAACCTCCTAAAGAAGGAAAAAGGTGCCCCGGTGGTCCTAGAGTGTTCACACACATCACTATCTAAATATATCAACAATTGACACACACATATATTTATATGTTTATATATATTTTCTCATATTAGTTATGTTTTAAGTGTGTCTATGGTTTGAGTTCATAATTTCAATATTTTTAGCGTGTCTATGATGTGGATAATATGACAAAAATGTACTAATGATTTTTATTACAATTTATATTTAACATGTGATTTATTACTTTAAATGTATAATTCATTCATACTCTATGTGTGTTTGTGTGTGTATATGTACGTATTTGTGTGTAGTTGTGTGTATATGTATGTATGCACATGTCAGTATATATCTATATTTGTGTATGTGTGTTTATCTATGTGTGTAAAATAATTTTCACATTAGTGAGCTTGAAAGTAGCATTTTTATCCATATAGGAAATGGAAAATGCTACCTACTTGATTCAATGTTGAATTGGATCAGTGATCATAAGAATTATGAATTCACACTTATCAAAATGGAATCAATTTTTCAACAAAATACAAATGTCTTGCACTTTATGGCCTCATTATTTTTTATAATACAAGAAAATCATAACTTTTCTTCTTGTATCTTTTTTTTCAACAAAAATTTATAGATAGTATGAAGGTAATAGAATTTTTGATAAAGAAGCCCCACAATAACTAGTAACTAGTGATGATGCAGAAAAAGGAATCTAAATATCTTCATGAGTGTGCTCTTCTTTTCTTTCAATTGTCACTTTTGTGTGTCTCTCATGAATCTTCTCACATCAACTACAAAGGCCAATCATATTATCCTTTTTGTTGAAGCTAGCATGATTCCAATGAACATGAAAACATAAAAGATTGTCTTTAATCTTATTACCTTTCTCCTTTTTCTCTTCAAAGAGATTTTTTCTTTTTTTGAATGGTATGAACGTGTGTGGTAGTTGTAATTCCTTTCATATCACATCAGACATTCCATCACGGTACTTTCAAAATCTAGTGCTTTCCCAAATTGAATGTTGAAATCAATCACATTCAAAGTTGAATTATTTTACATCATCTCTTTCATAGACGGAGAAATCAAAGAGCGCGATTGTATAATGAGGATAAACCAAATCATGGAGCAGGATCACAATAATGCAGACATGACAGAGAAGGAATTTCGGTGCAAGAACAAAAATGCATTAATTTTATTTTAGAATTGCCATTCCTGGCTATTTAGGGCATATGCGTAGGTTGAGACAAGATGGATTCTATTGAACAACGAAAAAAGAACTTCTTGTCATAGTGTCTGCACTTTGATTAACCATAAATAAAAAGATATAATGATGCATATCAGTAAGCGATTCACATATATTTCCAGTTTTCTTTGTGGTTTCTGTTTACCTTTTGAACAAAATTATCTCCATTCGTGCTCTGCAAGAAGGTTTTTCCATTGCAGCTCCATTATTTCCGAATGATGCAAGATCTTGATAGAAAATGTATGAGATATCCATTTACCTGCATTGTGATTAGCCATGGATAGAATGATATAATGATGCATATCAATAAGAAATTCACATATATGTCCGGTTTTAATTTTTTGTGGTTTCTGCTTGCCTTTTTTAATAAAATTATCTCCATTGCTGCTCCGCAAGAAAGGTTTTTTATTGCAGCTCCATTATTTCCGAATGATGCAAGATCTTGATAGAAAATGTATGAGATATCCATGTACCTGCATTGTGATTAGCCATGAATAGAATGATATAATGATGCATATCAGTAAGAAACTCACATATATTTCCGGCTTTTTTTGTGGTTTCTGCTTGCTTTTTTGAATAAAATTATCTCCATTGCTGCTCTGCAAGAAAGTTTTTCCATTGCAGCTCCATTATTTCCGAATGATGCAAGATCTTTAATAGAAAATGTATCACATATCCATGTACCTGCATTGTGATTAGCCATGAATAAAATGATATAATGATGCATATCAATAAGAAATTCACATACTTTCCGGTTCTTTTTGTGGTTTCTGCTTGCTTTTTTGAATAAAATTATATCCATTGCTGCTCTGCAAGAAAGTTTTTTCCATTGCGGCTCCATTAATATTTCAGAATGATTCAAGATCTTTAATAGAAAATGTATCAGATATCCAATTATCACAATCCTTTTCATGATTTTCTGTCAACTTTTAGAATCTCATGATTAGATGGGACCACAAACGAAAAGCAGAAAAGAAGGAGTTGAATCAGCCTAATCTTTCTGTTACAGATATCTTTGTTATGGCTCTCAAGAATTCTCACGTCCACCTCAAAACATTCACGCATCATCAATGCACGAACTATCAAAGCTGATAATCTTTTCTCTTTCGTTCTTTTGCGATCATTGATAAGATTAAACTTGTGAGGGAAAAAAAAAAGGGAGAAAAGGAAATTTTTTCGCTTGAATCTCATGCTGTCGGAGATCTTCTCTGTGTGGCTGTGGGAGAGCTCCTCTTGTCGCAGAACTCCTCCGACCACCTCAAAGATTTTTTGTTCTTTTGTGATCATTAGAGAAAAAAAAAGCTTGAATCTCATGTGTTGTCGGGGATCTGCTTTGTGTGGCTCTCATCAGTCCTCCGACCACCTCAAAGATTTTTTGTACTCGTATTTATAAGATAGTCCAATTATGCCTAGGGTGGGGACAAGAGTTCAATCCCTGTCCCAGTTCGCTGGCCTAGTGGTTGGACCTCTCGACTCTTGAGGTGGGGGCAAGGGTTCAACCCCTGGCAACAACATGTAAGGGACATATGAACCTTGGAAAGCTGTTGTATGTGGTTGTTGGCCACTGTTTCTTCATCCCCGCGGTAGTTGTGATCGCCGTTTAACCGAGTCTTGTAAACCCCTGTTCTTGTGGGATAAGGGGGGTCCCATGGGTACTATGCCCTTCCTTGTACAGTTACAATTTCAAAGTTAAAGTCCGGGGAGTAGGCCTCGGCCGAACTTCCATTTAAAAAAAAAAAAGAGTTCAATCCCTGGGCATGGCATACACTTCCTTCCTTCATTGGAGGGGAGATTGGCCTTCACGTGTGTCAACTATGGTCGTCGGGCATCCTATGATCTTTGGCCTGGGGTGGTGGGACAGAGTTCAATCCCTGGGCATATTGTACACTTCCTTCCTTTTGTGGAGGGAAGATTGGCGTTCGGCATGTCGATTATGGTCTTCGGGTATCCTATGATCTTTGGCCTTCGAGTCAATTGTTGACTTTGACCTTCAAGCTTGCAATGGCCTCAGATCTAGTGAAACTTTGTTTCCGCCCTTTTGGGCCCCCTAAACGAATCATCTCCTTTGGCCCTAAGCTCATCTCTTCCCGAACTCTACCCTAGTGGACCTTCACTCTTGCAATGGCCTTGGGGCTAGTGAAACTTTTTTTCCGACCTTCTAGCCCCCCTAAACCAATCACCTCATTTGGCCCTAAGGTCATCCCTTCCCAAACTCTACCCTAGTGGACCTTCACGCGCCCATTGTTGAAGTAGCCTTGGAGCTAGTGAAACTTTGTTTTCGACCTTCGGGACCCCCTAAACCCATCACCTCCTTCGGCCCTAAGGTCATCCCTTCCCAAACTCTACCTTAGTGTGCCTTCGAGCTCCTCATGGGACCCTCCAACCACTGCGTTGTGAGATATGGAGGGACCCGTGAGGAGTACACCTGCTTTCACTTTTACTTTCAATTAATTCAAGCATATTTGAGAGAGTAGCCTGAGGCTGAACTCTCTTTTTCAAGAAAAAGTACAATTACGACAATAGTATGATTACGACGAATAGGGGAATTAAAAAGGGTTGCTTTCTCCTCGTTTGTCTTTTCTCTCACAAGACAAAATGTTTGTGGCACGAAACTATGTGATTGTATAAGATCAACACACACAGAAAGCTTGCCTTATCTTTTGTTCACCATTTTCAATGCTGAAACATTTTGTCAAAGGATTGCATGATCAGATATTTAAATTTTGTTGAACATTTCAAGCACTTGCTTTCATATAGATTTTTTTTTCTATTCACTAACTTTTTTTTACACATTATATATATATATATATATATATATATATATATATATATATATATATATATATATATATATATATATATATATGTGTGTGTGTATGTGTGTATGTTATTTGCGACTATATTATTTTTTATCAGTCATTTCATTCGTCTATGAACTTTTCTTTTCACAATATCTACATATTGTAAGGTCTGTACAATTGATTTCCAGACTTTTCCACGCCTAAATATTTTTTCTTAATTCATTTCATAAAATGGATATATCAAAATACCAGAAGCAATCTTAATAATCTTCCTCCCTGAGTAAACAAACCTTTTCATTCAATGATGTAGTGCGGCATTGAATATTTTTGTTTAAAAAATATATATATAAGCATTGGTGTTCCACTTGGTCCATTTCTCAATAGAAATTTTGTGCCATTCATATATTTAAAGGAAATAGCACATTAATAGTCTTTATATGTATCCATTTCCATAGAATGTATTACCTTATAGTGATAACGGTGGAATTGGAACTATCATATTATTTTCATTATTAGTGAAAATTGAAACATGTTGTTTAATGATATTTCTAATACTTTTATTGAAATGTACTTTCGATTACATCAATTTAGTTAGCATCAGTGCAATAGAAAGGTCACTACTTCTACTAACACTGACTAATGTCAAAAAGAAATTAACATAAAATTAATATAGAATCAGTGGTATTTATTTGGGAAAACACGTTATGGCAAATTTTCGTATATGTTCATCCTTGAAGTTCCCTAATACATCTAGAAAGAAACCATCGAACATAATAAATTTTAGAATTTCTTTTCTCTTCATAAATAATATATGTATCTACTCATATATTAATCACTATAAATACTCTTTACGTGAAAAGGTGAATAAAGTCTTCATTTCCTAATTTTGAGGTCGTACTTATGTAAACTTATACTAGGGAAAAGATGCATAGTTTGGTATAACATATCCAAAAAGAATGAAAGCATGTAAGAAATTAATTACATAATGAATCTAGTAAAAGATGCATAGTTTGGTATAACATATCCAAAAAGAATGAAGGCATGTAAGAAATTAATTACACAATGAATCTAGTAGAAGAGAAAAAAAATGTAGATAAAATGAAAAGTGGAATAATTTCTTACGAATGGGGAATACAACAGCCATAGTGTTGTCGACTTGTGTGCCCTCAAGTTAGAGTTTAAATGGTGATCTAGATAACACGAGATAGGAGATTACAAGGTAAAGGTATGTTGGCTCAAATCAATATCCTGACAAGTAAAGACATTGCCTATAATTAGACTGATGTAGATGTGTGGCATTCTATGGATGGCTAGATATGGGTGGTTGTATGTTAGTGATCATTGCCCACATAGTAGTATGCCATCCATATGAAAATGATATATGGGTTTCTTGATGGATTGGATGCAACATTAGGCAACCACCTTTATGGTCAAGAATATTAGACAAAGGGATGCCTATCATGTTATGGGCCTGGTTTGATGATCAAGAATCATGTGAACCTAAAGAGTGGGGCCTAGAGGTTGATGAACATCCAACTTTAACTTGTGTTACATCATATTCTAACCGAAATCTTCATTCAATAAGAAATTGATCTTTCCATTGGTAAGACATTGTTTCTTTTGAACGTAAGTAGTCGAAATACCTTCATAACTAAAGCACAAGACAACAACTATGAATATTTTTTTGTGATCAGTGCATGCAAATGTTGAATAACTTGAAGATCATATTTCTCATCCACAAGTGGTTGGAAGAAAGGTGTCAAGCTTGTAAAGATGTCAAACTTGAAAAGGAATTCCTTATTCACATCCAAAACTGTAAAAAAGGGAGTCCTCATTCCACACCAAACTTGATGGAAAGTGTTGGGCTCTCATGCTGTCACAACATATGGAAAATTATACAGGGATTTTTATATATCCCATCAATGAGATCAACATAAAATTATTTAATGGTTGATCACACATCGAGGTATCCAAACCATTATGAAATATATGAATTTTGCTTGTAAAGATCACATTAACTTGAAATTGATCAAAGAATAAAAAGAATTTGAACACCTACCTTTCCATAAGACATAACCAATCATCTACATGTTGAAGTGAAAGGATTAGAGTAGAGTGGAAAGATTACATGTTACATTATATAAAATACTCCTAAGGTAACATCTCTTGTTGAAGGAGGTAGTCTATTATTCACACATGCTTTGGAATGTAATTGAGAAGGGAAATATTCTGCAATATTTAACTTCCAAGAAAGCGAATTGATCTCATGAGAGACACTCAAAAGTCTCTTGTTATCGTTCTTCTCATCATCAAAATTATAAGAGTCATAGCTTGCAAAAGTCATCCTAATCAAGGCATTACTAAGATTGAGTCAAAGATGGTTTGGAGAGCTCATTTTAAAAATGTATAATATGATAAAGAAACTTTGTAAGATAATTCTGACAAGGGATGAAATTATTGAAAGAAGTGGAACTTCAGCTTATAGAATCAAAAACAAAATATCCTTTACAATTTTCAGTTTCGCTTAATGTGTATAGAGCTTGTATGGAGTTTGGGGGGGGGGGGGGGGGGGTTATTAATGCATCTATTCACAAAGTAAAATGAATAGGTGAGAAAGAAACTCAATTTCGATTATAGATAGGACATGTTTATATTTTGAAATCATCATCATGTCTTCAAGTTTCACCTTGGACAAATTCCCTAGCATTGTTGACACTCATGCCTTTTGGAACACATTGCAATACCTCTCCACCACTTAGCCACCTGTGCATCCTAGTGAAACCAATTGGACCACAGAATGCACATTGTCTTTTGAATGGTTAAAACTATTTCTCACATAGCCCCCCATGTTGCACGATCCAAACTAGGATTAGCCTTTCCACAATTTGGTAGTATGCTAATGTAGACTATGGATGCACAGTGGTATAGACTTGTCTATTATGTTGGCAGATGATTTTCACTAATAGACTAGAACTATTCGGTGATCTAACAACAACATCTGGGATTAATTTACCCCATGATCGAAAATTCCCAACCTTATTTATTGGTTCATAGATTCACTTTTTGTGTAGATCACTTTCTCTTAATTTAGTTAGTAAGGCATCAATCCTTAGTCAGCTGATTAGCAAGATGGGAGTTAATAAAGGCACCTCCACATATGTGAACCTGACGTGAAAACATCAAGGTTTACATTTTTAAAGTTTCATTAGCTTCATAAATAAATGTGGTTTTGAAAATTTTCAAGAAGGGGTCAGAATTTGACTAAACATTGAGAAAATTACTCATTAATACTTGATTAAAGTTCATAAAGTTTCTTCCAAAAATCCAAATGAACTCATCCCTTCGACATTTGACAAAATTCTTCTAGACATTTTGATTAAATGACCATTCTCCTCATCGACGTTGTAGATGATGGCGCCACATAACCTGCATCTTGAAGGACCATGACCTATCAGCAGATGGTTGGTGAAAGGAGAAAACTGAGCAGGCAATGAAGCTGGGCATACGTAGCATGGGAAGGAGAACGAGCGCTTTCGACTTCACTAACACATATCTTCCTTCTCTCAGGCTATGTGAGAGCTGCTCCATGACCTCTCTCCTTCATTCTTCAATCGCAGTTTATGAGTGACACATGGATTAAGACCCGCGAACAGAATATAGCAGGACCTCTAGATCCTGCAAGTTTTGCAGATGCGATTGTTCAGATTCACCTCGAACGGGGTGGAGACCTGGAGCTTATTGCCAAAGATATTCAGGACTCTGACTTGATTTTTCAAGATATGGTGAAACCTTCTTTGAGTGAGCCTCCGTGGAACACGTTTATCATCATGTAACGGATGCAGTTTCATGGTATTTTCAAACTTATCAGATTTCTCATTAAGTGCATCAATGATTTCAAATGCCTTCTTGAATCGAATGGTTAAATAAGAGATGACTCTGATTAAGGCACAGAGAGTTTCCTTTCCATGTATCCTTGTACTTCCCCGCAAATTTAAGGACTTTTGTGATTCCATGATGTACATTCATCAAGTAGTCGAATCCTACAAATTTTAGAACATGTTCCACTATCAAAACTTTATCACAAAAGAAAGCAGACTTTAGTGAATAATTTTCTATTGTTTGTAATGAGATTTTGGACTTTCCTTATTTCCTCAAGCCCATTTTTGTAAGCCAAAAAAGCAAATCCCAAGTGTTTAAGACAGTTATTGATAGTTTGCAGGATGGAGGGAAAACATATACCTGTTTGTGTGAAAGTCAAGTAGTATTTTTTATTTAAGATAAGAGATGGAGTGTGAGTGCATTGGACTGGAAGAACCATGAAGCAAACTTTTAAGTCTTCCAGAAAGTATGGTACTGAATAAAACCTGAAATATCAAACTTTGCTTCTTCAGTGAATTAATTAATATTTGTCATTTGAAGTGATATAACCTCGTAACACTATGTTTCTAGAATCTAGATAACGAATTCTTTCAGGAGATCCAACCCGTGATAGACAACAATGTTATACAACAATGTGTAAGAGTATCAGTACACCGGAAAGCTCCAGCACATACATATTGTTCTGTCAGGATTCCGTTCAAGCCAAAGACTGCAACCTAAACGATTCATCAGCCTGCCTAGCTTCTTGTACTTCTTTGTACAAATTCAAGGACTCGGACTGAATTTCCACATCTTGCAATTGAGATTTGAGAGCTCTCATTTCATCAGGTGATGCATAGAGTCTATTATGTTTTGATTCCATTAATGTTTGCAAATGAAATAATTCTTTCTGTAACTGACGAGTTTGCTTTCTGTCTCTCACAGTGAACTTGAATGTATAACAACGCTGACAATCCAAGGCTGTGTGGGGACTACTACGCCGATCATATGATCTTCAGACGAGAAAGAAGAAACAGATTTTGATCTTGGAACTTAATGAACTTATATTCAATCGTAATAGCGGACTACAGTTGAGAAGTGATTTGTCTCACGCATTCATAGTGATCAAACCAGAATCATTGAACAAAAGGTAATCCAAGCACACTTGTTATACATCAGGATATGCGGGAAGGGAGAACTAGATTGAACGTATGAGATTACTTCTTGATGTAAAAGATTCCATCAATGCAATATCGCATGCATTTTCCGCTGTTTGTTTCATGAAGTAAACATTGTTGCTGATAAGTTCGTCCTCCTTGTCAAGAGCTTTCTGTTCAGCACGAGCTGCTTCAGATTTATCTGTAAGAGGAAAGAGTCACAAAACTGTAGTTGAAACCATAGCCAAAGCCGATGTTGAAACCATACCCGGATTCGACTCAATAGGCAGTCAAGGCTTGCCACCGGGACGCTCATCCATAGATGCCACTCTAAGGTATTCAAGACAGTAAAGGGGGGAGGGATGGCCACAACCAGTTTGCCAAACAGGCTCATCTTCTGTATATTTCTGTATATTGAATATTTCACGGCTTGCTTAGTCGCATGTGTCTGATGACATGGTTGTCTCGTCACGCTACTTATCTTACACGTAGGTAGTTTTGGGAACGACACCTTTATAAGAGCGTTAATCTTTTAGCATCAACATTCTTTCTGCTTCGCGATTGAGAACTGAGAAAGGCAAGAAGAGAGAGAGCAAAGAGAAAAAGTAAAGAGAGAAAGAGAAGTGACAAGAGAGAAGAGAGAGAAAAGCCAAAAGAAGAGTGAGAAAAAGAAGGTATAGAGACAGTAAAGTGAGAAAGAGAAGATAGGAGAGAGAAGAGAGAATAGAGAATAGAGAAAGTGAAGAGAGAAAGAGAAGAGAGAGAAAGTAAGAAAGAGAAAAGAGAGAGTGAAGAGAAGTGAACAAAGAAGAAAGAGAAAGAAGAGAGAGAAAAAAGAAAGAGCAAGAAGAGAGAAAAGTGAGAGAAAAAGAGAGTGTAGAGAGAGGTGAGAAAAGAAGAGTGAGAGTAACGTGGAGAGAGAAATAAGAGAGAAAGTGAGCGAGAAGAGAGAAAGTGAAGAGAAAGAAAAGAAAGAGAAAGAGAGTAGAGAGAGAAAGTAAAGTGAGAGAAACAGAAGAGAGAGAGTGAAGAAAGAAAAAGAAGAGAAAGAAAGAAGAGAGAAGAGAAAAAGTGAAGAGAGAGAAAGAGAAGTGAAGAGAGGAAAAGATAGTAGAGAGAGAAACTCGAGAGGGAGAAAGAGAAGTGAAGAGAGACAAAAGAGAGGGAAAGTGAGAAAGAGAAGAGAGGGATTGAAGATAGAGAAAAGAGAGAGAAAGTGAGAAAGAGAAGAGGGAGTGACGAAAGAGAGTAGAGAGAGAAAGAGAGAGTGTAAAGAGAAGAGTGAGAAAATAAAACTAAAGTGAGAGAAAAAGAAGAGAGAAGTGAAGTAGATGCATTTGTTCATTTGTTGTAAATATTTGTGCCTTGGATGGTAAACACTAGAAGCATTTGTACTAAAGCTTTTTGAGACAACCAAAAAGAGACAGTGGAGGCCTTTTGTCAGGTAAAACCATTACTGAATTCCTTCATTTTTTTGTAAACAAAGGACAGTTTTTTGGATTTCCAAAAGAATGGGCTAGGAATTTTACAAGGTTTGTGAAAGAATCTTCAAGAGCATGCATTCAATGACATGAACATAAAATAGGGATGATTTTTCCACTTCCTTGAAGCATTATTTTTTCCTAATGATTTTAAGAAAATGACTTGATTCTCTTTCACATTGTGGATTGGACACTCAAACAAAGGGCTTGAAATTGTTGATTTGTTATGTGAGTTTGAATATACATTTTCTCAACCCTCCTCCTTTGAAAAAGATGCTCCAATTGAACAAAAGGTAAATTTGTTTTTGCAATTGGCCAATTCTAAACAATAGGTTGAACTATTAACATTGCTTGAGGATGTTGCCACAAATGATTGGAATACTCTAAAAGAAGTAGTTAAGAATCATAAAAAGAGAATTGAGACAAACCCAAATAGGTGCATGCCATGAGAAAATAGCAATTGAAACACCTTCAAAAGAAACCACCTCACAAGTAAGCATAGTAAACAATGAAAATGGACATATAACTATCCCCATACAACAATTAGATGACATCATGAAAGAAATGAAGGATCTTAAAGTTGAATTCTCAAACGTGCAAAATCAAGAATCAAAACAAAGAAACATATCACAAGAATTAATGGGGGGTGATAATAATAAGAGGACTTTTCAAAGAGATGCATATGGTGTGATAGCACAATCCACACTAGTAGGGGTTGTGAGTCTTTAAAAAATGCATTAGAAAAGTAGTCATATGGAATGAAAATAAGTTGTGCTATTTTGGTTCTAAGTTTCCATTTTGAAAATGCATTCAACATGCATTCGAAGAATCCACGAGCAAAGGTAATGGAGTTAACACCTATGCTTCTAAATTAGATTCATATAATGAATGGAGGGATATGGGAAAATGTTCTTTCATATCCCAAAAACAAAAACTTATATCTGATATTCTTATTGCAATAGGAAATCAAATAAGGGAACAAACTAGTTGGAATGTACCGGTCGATTCTTTTTCCATTTATGCACCTATAGGAAGCAATCTTAAAAACAAAATAAAAGAATAACTAAGCAATCTGGAAAACAAAATAGTTCAAGAAGAGGTCAAAAAGGGTAGCTAAGAAAAATCCTAGCTACAAACTCATGTCTAAATTAGAGAAAAATATTAATCTTAGAAAAATCTTGAATGAAAACATTACGAATAGTGAAGTTTCAATGACTTTATACGAATGGTTGGGAATAATGAAAATACAAATGATAGATAAATTCATTAACAATCTGAAGAGGAAGTGTCAAAACATTGAAGAGCTTCAAAATGATCATCCTAAGGTAGAATTTTGAATGACGAATTTGTGTCATGTAATAAAAGATTTCTTGTTCCTATTGTAGGTGATCACTCAAGACATGAAGGAGAAGCACAAAGTCATTTCTTAAAAAGTTTTTGGGCTCATGGCACAACAACAATTATGGTGAAAATAGGTAATGAAAATCCATGTATTTCTTTGCTTGATTCAGGTTTTGAAATCAATGGTGTCAAAACATCTTTATGATCATGCCAAATGGCCCATAGACAAGGAACATGGTTGAAAAATGAAGGCCACTAATAATGAAACAAGTTGTCTTCATGGTGCATGTGCTAATGTTCTCATAATGATAAGAGATGTTAAGAATGAACACCATTTCTTTGTTCATGAGGATTGCACATACCCTATAATTTTAGGACAACCATTTATTAGTTAGTCAAGAATGTAAACCAAAGTAATGGACAATAGTAGTACATTCGATAGGATAAGATCATGCGATAGTATGAAGGTGGTGCGTGCAAATCATTCTAGAAATAGAATATCATTAAGAAAGGATCCCTTGTTTCATGTTGACCAAGATTTTCCTTGAGTGCTCCCATTAAACGGGAGGATGTGATCAGTACATGCATGAATAATGTCTCACTCAATAATTGTATTAAAAATGATTCATCATTTTCTTCATCTATAAGAGGGATTTTCTTCTTTAGGAAGAAAAACCAAAGGAAACCACTTAAAAAACTCATTAGAAAGAAAGAAAAAGATTGGAAGTGTCATGGATTGATAGAGAAAGATGAAACCATTGAAGGAGTAGTTGAATGCATTTCATATAATGATACTCTTCTAGAATTAGAAACATCCTTGCTTGAGGATTTTTTTCTTCCAAAGGTTGTGAATGTTTCTTCCATTAAAATGTTTGAAACCATTCATCAATTTGTTGAAAAAAAAGAAAAACATGTTTGAATTTTCACCCATTGTTGAGACAAAGTACAAAACAATTGATAAAAATGAGTTACCGATTGCCCAACCACTTCCATGTGATAGTAATGCTAAAATGAGAATTTTGTGTGATGAAATACCCTTGAGAGATAAGTGTAAAATTGGGCATAGGTTTTCTTATGATTCCATTGAATTAATTGTTGATATATTTAGGTAGTGATGTGTGTGAACACTCTAGGACTGTCAGGGCACTTTTTTCCCTCTTTAGGAGGTTTTTTTCCCCTAGCTTGTATATACGCCTATTGCCCTAATAGGTTACTTATCTATGTACATTCTAGTGGTAATACATTCTTATTGTGTGTTGTGCTCCAAGCTTCTTCTTCTTCCTTGTGTTGCTTGCATGTTTCCGCAACCGTCTAACTCCAACAATTGGTATCAGAGTAGGTCGCCGCTTCATCTAGGGCATCGTCGACACGTCTCCGGTTGCAGTCTCAAAATCGCATGAAATTGGGTGAGCATACTCAGGGTGTTTCAAAGATCAAAACAGCTTTGTTATCTGGTGCCAAAATCATGATCTGAGATCGTTTCGGCCTTCGATCGCACTATCATAGTGCTTATGTAGGCTATTTCATCTTTTTGTGCCAAAGATATATACCAATTTTGGTTCGCCAGTATAAGCGTCTCGAAGTCTGGTACATGTCTAGCAGAACTCGTTTGGATAGTTCTCTTCAACTTTTTCAGATACAGTCATTTTTTTGCATCAAGGTATTGTAGTCAGTGGCCATGGCTAAAAGTAGTGATGCATTCCGTATGTTGGCTGTTGAGGATAATTTGTATGGTACAACTATTCGTTATGGACTTATATGATGCATCATGTATTGGTCACAAAAGGACTATGGAATATCGTGTAGGGGGTTGAAAGACGTCCTCTTACACCTGCAAATAGAGTAACTACAAATACAGGTACTGAAGCTGATGCAGATGGTGTCAAAGATGATGATATTCTGCAGATTCATGTTCGTGTTGTTGTTTCTCTTGCACCTACGATAGAGCAAATTTGTTGGGATGGTTAGATGCTCAGGCGCATGCATTGATAGCTTTGTCTGTCAAATATGCCATTATTCCTCATATTCACTCTTGCAAAACAGCTAAGGATGCTTGGGATACAGTTACCACATTGTACTAGGCATGGAATGAGGCTCTTGTTGCTTATCTTTGAAAGCAATTGAAGAGTGAGCACATGAATGAAGGTGATTCTATGGATAGTTTTCTGACAAAGATCAAGGATTTGAAGGAACAGTTGATTTCTGCAAATGAAGTCTTGTGCAGACTATTATGAATGGTCTTCCTGACTCATATCAGATGCTTCTACTCTTCGTTTGATCATGAAAGGCAATCCAAATGCCTTAACATTTGAAGAGTTAGCTTCTGTTTTGTTGCAAGAAGAGCAGTCTAGGCAGAAAAGGTCTATTATGCATGTTGCAGATCAAGCTTTCTTAGATAGCCAAAAGGGCAAAGGTAAATGGAGCTCTTCTACTACTAAGCAAAAATCTACAAATGTTGCACATTTGAAGAAGGAAGAAAAATATGAGAAAAAATCAAAAAATCAAAAATTGTTTTGCAAATATTGTAAAGCAAATGATCATGTCATTAGGAGCTGTCCAAAACTAGCTGCTAAAGAGGCAAAGAAGAAAGAGGCTGGAATGGTTGTTGTAGAGGCCTCTACACCAAAAACAGAGTCTGCTAATCTTGTGCAAGATGAAGAATGGGTGTTTACTATTGTTTGCAGTTTTGACCCATCTTCTCATTAGCAATGCATGTCTGCAATAGACTCAAATGTTTGGTACTTTGATAGTGGGGCGACCACACATATTACCTCACAGCACAGTTTCTTCTCTTTACTTGAGCCTGCCCCTATAGGGAATACTGTTACATGTGCCAAAAATTCCTCTTATCCTGCTATCAAGAAGAATTCGTTATCAATTTCGGCCTTAGCCAAGATTGGTTTGGTTGTGAAAATTGTTGATGATAGATGTACAGTTCATGGTCTCTCAAATGGCGATGTGATTATTGCTTTTGGCATTTTATCTCGTGGGTTGTATAAGCTCATAGATTATGAAAAATCTATGAATGATTTAGCATGTGCAGTACATGATTCTCAGGCTTTGTCAGATGCAAAGCTTTGGCATGCACGCTTTGGTCATCTGAATTTTGCTAGTTTGCTACACCTGTAGAAATCTAAATTGGTGTCCACCTTGCCCAAACTTGAGGGACCCGGAAAACATGTTTATGAAGGCTGTATCTTGGGCAAAATGCAGCATTCCTCCTTTCCAAAAGATGGCTCAGTTATGGTACTCAGAAACTGCAGCTTGTACATAGTGATGTCTATGGTCCTATGCAAACACCTTCTTTTGGAAACTATCTTTACTCCATGACTTTCATTGATGACTTTTCTAGACATGCATGGGTATATCCACCCAAAGCAAAGTCCAAAGTGTTTATGTGCTTCAAACAGTTTTTGGTTTTGGCTGAAAATATGTAAAATGGGCAACCTCCATTCTGATCAAAGGGGGGAATATATGTCTTCTGACTTTAATGCATTTTTGGTTGAATATGGGATAAAACATCAGTGTACAATGTCATATACACCTCAACAATGGAGTTGTTGAACGGAAGAACAGGTCACTCATGGAGATGGCGACGTGTATGGTTAAGAGTCAGGCTTTACCACATAGTTTCTGGGTTGAGGTTGTTATGTGTGTAGCATATGTACTTAACAGGTGTCCCACTAAAGTGCTGCAGTCTATAACTCCATATGAGGCTTGGCATGGTCGCAAGCCATCTGTGTGTTTTTGGTTGTTTGGCATATGCATTGGTGCCTGAACAACATCATAGAAAATTGGATGATAAAGCAGTAAAATGTATTTTTGTTGGGTATACTTCTTAAAGTAAAGGCTATCATTTTTATCATCCATAGACTAAATGTATTTTGGTTAGTTGTGATGTTGTCACTACAACATATCGAGTGTATATCGAGGCTTTTAGCGAGGAAATTGAATGGACGCATTTTGGCCCCGATGTTGGTGTAGTTGTCAGTATACACGTCAGAACTAAAGCGCCGGTATAGGCATCGGTATATGGCGTCGGTATGGCATTGGTATGAGCATCGATATTTTCGATGCTCATACCGATTCCCATACCAATGACACTCTTAGGAGTACCGACGCCTATACCGGCGACCTACTGGGAGTACCGTCGCTTATACCGATGACCATATCTGCAAAAACAATTTTGGGCAGAGTGTGTTGTCTTTTGCTACAGCAACATTACCATGATGTTGTTTAGCAAATGACAATACACTCTCCCCAAAGAAAACCGAGTACATGTGATGTGTACTCTAATGGAAATCAAAACATGATTTCATATAGCAAAAAATTGTCGGACACAAAAGAGATGAGCAAAATGAACCATGAATCATGTACAAAAAAGTTGTATATTCCATAAATGAAGCATGTACAAGAGTGTCGTAAAGCATTTCCGTATAGGAACCGAATACAAAATGTGACAAAGCACTTACATATAGCAACCGAATCCAAAATTATGGTGCACCATTGCCACATATGAGTGTAATACAAAATTGTGGCAAAGCACTACCATACATATGCTCAAGGGGATCAAAACCTTTACACCTATAATCCTGGAACAAAGCATATGTGTAAAATGAGAAAAATTAACATGATATTTATAAACAACAACTAAAAATAAGAAAACAAGCTATAAGTTTACCTCATCATAGATTCTCCCATGAAATGATCGATTCGCGTCCCTCTAAGTCTTGCAACTCTACAGCCAATCCATGACGATATCCATAAGCTTCTTTGGTTCGCGTCGGAGGACGACCCACTCCCAACTCCTATAATAAATATGCAAAATGTTAGATGAACATACATGATGTTCTTAACACAAACAAATTCAATAATTAAAATGATACTTACAAATTAGTAGCACATATTGTCGTATCCACCGCTACCCAAATGCGACGTTCCAACCGTATCTAAATGTGTGGCCGCCGCATCTCCCTACTGACAATATCGGTGAGGATGCCCAGGTCCTGGCCGGTACTCTTCATATATCGACTATGTGATATAATTTTTGGAATCTTTATCCTGTTCGCTCCATTTTAACATGACATAATGTTCAAACTGTATGGACCAAAGCTATCGAATGCATTGACGCATGGACTTTCCAGCCGCATCCATGACCAAAGCTCCATCACGTATGCGATATATCTTGGAGTCGTCATGGTCATGTGCTCCCCAAGGTGTACATGGCGATCCCATCTGATCTAGTGTGGAGATGTATGCATATGCATGTGTGTATACATATATGAGTGTGTATGTATATGTATATGTCTCTCTCGTTCTCTCTCTCTCTCTCTATATATATATATATATAAATATATATATATATATATATATATATATATATATATATATATATATATATATATATATATATATATATATATATATATATATATATATATATATATATATGTATGTATGTATGTATATATGTGTGTGTGTGTGTTTCTCTAGATCTCTCTCTTTCTTTCATCTCTCTCTCTCTCTCTCCCTCCCTCCCTCCCTCCCCCCCCCTCTCTCTCTCTATGTCAATAAAAAAAAACACAATCACTTACATCGATGTAATTGTTTGGATCGTTATCGTCAAAGTCCACTTAATGTTATCCATCATCAAATTCCAAAGACCTGATGCCAAAATCTCTTGCAAAACTAAAGAGAAGAGAAACTAGAAAAGGGAAAACATAAAGAAAGAGAAAGAGTGCTACAGTATGTGTGATACTTACCAAAACTTCAGATCTAGAGAAATAGAGAGGTGTGCATAGAGAGAGAGAGAGAGAAAGAGTGAGAAACAAAGAGATGTAGCTCATGCGTGCAGATTTACATGATGCACTCATTGATGAGAGAGTTGATATTGAGCAAGCAAAAACTATGCCAAAATGGCTAGTGCAGACTTTGTGTGACAACAAATTAGATGCACCTACATCATACAGTACTCGGTCACACTCTCATAGTGCCTCTTTTGCATCAGATTGCTATGCTATGGTTGCCTCTAGTCTCTGTGATGAGACTAAACCTGTTTCATCTGATGAAGCACAATTTTGAACATTGGATGGTTGCAATGCAATCTGAATATGATGCTATCATGAAAAATGGTACCTGGTCTTTATGTGACTTGCCTCTTGGCAAGAAGGCCATGGACAATAAGTGGGTATACAAGCTGAAGCATAAACCTGATGGAATAGTTGATAGGTATAAGGCTAGGCTTATTCAAATCGTTATGCGCAAGAAAGAGGCATTGATTTTGATGAAACCTTTGCTCCTACTTGCCGAATGACTATTGTTCATAGCATATGTGCACTTGCAGCTCATCATTATTTGGAGATTAAAATAGCATTTCTGAATGGTGACTTGCATGAATAAGTGTATGTTTTTCAGCCCCATGGCTTTGGAGATTAAAATAGCATTTCTGAATGGTGACTTGCATGAATAAGTGTATGTTTTTCAGCCCCATGGCTTTGTGCAGAAAGGGCATGAAAACTGAAGGCATTATATGGTTTAAAGCAAGCACCACGTGCTTGGTATGAAAAGATACATGCCTATCTGATTGCACATGGTTTTGAGAGCATCCTGAAGCAAATGGTAAGATAGAGAGGGGACATATTTCTACTATCAAAGCCATAGCAAAGGTTTGTAAGGGCAAGATAAAAGAATGGCCTAAATCTTTCCTTTTACTTTATGGGCCGATCACATGGCATGTGCTTGAACCACTGGATTCATGCCTACTAAGTTGATGTATAGCCAAAAGCCACTTTTTCCCATTGAGTCACACATCGTTGCATGGACCTCACTATCTTGGAAAGATAATGTATCACATCAATATTTGATTGCCTTAAGAATTGAACAAATAGAACAAGGATTAATGAATGTAAAAGAAGCATCTTCTAGACTAAAGGAATCACGTTGAAATATAAAGTACTTTTTAATAAGACTCATTTGCATCCACATTCCATTTTTATTAATGATTGGGTCTTAATCTATGATGGTTCCTTAGGTTATCAGCATGATGCATGACAAAAGCTTATCAAAAGATGGTTTGGTCCCTATGTAGTCACTCATGTTTATGATAATGGAACTTAGTCACTAAAAGAACTTGATGTAACTATGCGAAAGAATCCAACAGCGGGAAAAAGAGTAAAAGTCTTTAAGAAATGTGAGTGTGAGGACTGTGAGCATTATGAGAATGCAAGCGATAGTGAAAATGATGAGATTGATGAAAATGAAGTGGAATTTAAAACATGAGAAAAGTTCATTTGATTTGTTTTCTTTCTTATTTCATTTTTTGTTAAAAAAATATAATAATAATAATAATAATAATAAATAATTTTGTTCTATTTATTCTTTATTAGAAAAGCTCAAAGATGCTTTATTTTTTATTTTAGGAAAAACCAAAAAGAAAGAGGAATCTCCAATATTCTATTTCTTTCCTTTTGAAATGATGATGAAAAAAATCTTTATTTTTTCTGAAATCATTCATCATGATAATTGTACATTATCTAATCTTGAGAGTATGATCTTATTTTATTTGTTAGGAATCAAGTTTGTCTCATGTCTCTCTTGTCTATGCACCATTGTATTTTTTTCCTCATCCATCTAAAGTTTCACTACATAGAGCCATACACCATAAATGCCTTGCATATAGACACTAAGGTTCCACCTATGCACAATCATTCATTTGCACATGAGTGAATGTGAGACTATGTTGAATTGTTTCCATACAATATCCTCTTGACACTTACTAACCTCATTGAAAGTGATTGTATACTGAGTTTTCCCTTGTAAAAAGATAATTGGTTGGTGAACCAGTCTTGTATTACTTTAGCTTGTTTGAGAAATGGCTATTTAATAAGCAAGTAGTAAGTAGCTTCTAATCACTTAAGATCCACAACAATGGAAGTCATCTTAAATGTAGCTCAATGCATAATATTTGGCACATCCCTAATAATTGTTAAGGTTTGTACACAAGATATCCATACAAAGAAAGATGTAGGATTGACAATCTTCCATTTTAGTTAGTTAAAAATGTTAAGCCTATCTATCCATTTTAGCATATTAGCATATTAGCACTCGGTGCTTCCATTCTGAAAAAAAATACACCATAGGCCTCTAATATTGTTGTTACTTATTTGCAAGTTCCTCTTTATATTTGAAGTTCTAGTTCCTTTAATATGGATAGAAGATTCGAGAAGTTGGGCATTTTCTCATGTGGATACAATTGGCCCCATTATGGCTATGGTGGTTAATTCATGGGTAGTGGGGCATATTATAGAGGTGGATATTGGAAATTATCCTGAACAGGTAGATAGGGTTTTTTAAGTAGTGGTTGGACATATGATTATGGATGGTAATGTGGAGAACATGGTTTGGGTCCTAAGGAAAAGCACTATCCAATGTGAATTTCAACCTATATACACATTTACATGGTAAAGCTTTCCTACCCTTTGACAAAGGTACCAAATCCCAAGTACCATTCTTGTGAATAGAATTCAATTCACTCTTTATGGAACATTCCCACTTGACATGATCCTTTGTTTTCATAGCCTCTTTGTAGCAAATCCCAAGTACCATTCTTGTGAATATAATTCAATTCACTCTTTATGGAACATTCCCACTTGACATAGATCCTTTGTTTTCATAGCATAAAAAAATCCAAACCTAGAACATATCTATCAAGTGGATGCGAGACACGTGCAGAAAGTCTTAATGGTTGTTGAATAGGAACATTTGCAGATGGATCTGATTGGACATTGTCCTAAACATCCCTATGTGTAGCATGCTTATGCATGCTTACTAGAGAACTAGTATCCTCAAACACCACTCTTCTCACTTCAACCTCCTTAATGGTTTTTTTATGCATCTTAGACTCATTGAAAAGGACACCACTATCTTTTATCATTGACCATGTTTCAAGATCTCATAAGCGATATCCAAATTGATCATCTTGAACATATCCAAGAAACATGCATTTCTTGACTTAGAATCCAACTTTTGTCTAAGAGTCTTGGGCATATGAACATATGTTTCACACCCAAAAACTCAAATATGGTCACAATATGGTGGTTTCTGTTGGAGATAGACGTCTGCGGAAGCACGCGAACAGCACAAGGAAGAAGAAGAAGCTTGGAGCACAAACACACAATACTCAATGTATTACTAGAGAATGTACAAAGATAAGTAGCCCATTAGGGCAATAGGCGTATATACAAGCCGGGGGAAAAAAACCTCCTAAAGAGGGAAAAAAGTGCCCCGGCGGTCCTAGAGTGTTCACACACATCACTACCTAAATATATCAACAAATCCCCCCTAGGAGTGATGCGGTGAACAAGGAGCTGGCACTCATGTATAAGGAAGTGCCAAGCTATGTGGAAATCACTCCACAAAAGGAAGTAAGCCCAAAGCTTTGCGAAAAGCTTCAAACTTCTCCCTAGGCAGAGCCTTCGTGAAAAGGTCTGCAATGTTCTCCTGCGTGGGCACATATGCCAAGCTGATCTCCCCAGCAGAGAACCTCTCCCTGACATAGTGATAATGCACCTCAATGTGCTTAGTGCGAGCATGGAACATAGGGTTCCTCGCAACTGCCAATGCGCTCTGACTGTCAGTGAAGATGGTGGTGGCAGAAGACTGGCCAACACCCAAATCAGCCATAAGGTGTCTGAGCCACACACACTCAACAGTCGCTGTGAAAGCTGCCCTATACTCAGCCTCACAACTGGAAGTGGCCATAGTAGGCTGCTTCTTGCTCAACCAAGATATACATGAGCTACGAAGCATGAAGCAAAAACCACTGGTGGACACACGAGTGTCATAGCAACCAGCCCAATCTGAGTCAGAAAAAGCATGCAAATCTCGCGGTAGTGATCCCCCCTTGGGATAAAACAACCCAAGTAGCCGAGTACCACTCAAGTAGCGAAAGATGCGCTTAACCGCTTTCCAATGCGTGACTCCTGGGCAATGCATAAACCTGCTCATCTATGAGACAGCAAACTGAATATCTGGCCGAGTAATGCATAAGTAAATCAAGCATCCAACAGCCTACTGATAGAGAACAACATCAAATGCATCTCCAGCATCATGAAGACTCAATCGTAAACCTGTCTCCATAGGAGTGGCAATAGGCTTACAGTCTTCAAGGCCAAAACGCTGCAATAATGTGTCAATATATTTCGTTTGACACAAAGCCATTCCACCATCAACGTGCATAAACTGAATGCCCAAATAGTGATGCAAATGCCCAAAATCAGACATCTCAAATGAGGCATGCAAATCAGCCTTAAAATCAGCAATATGTGTCTCAATAGGACCCGAGCAGCATGTCATCAACATAGACAACAATGATCAGAAGCACATCATTAGCACGTTTAACATATAAGGTGCTTTCAGTTGGACTGTTCTCAAAACCATGTGCAATCAGATAGGCATGTATCTTCTCATACCAAGCACGTGGTGCTTGCTTTAAACCATATAATGCCTTCTTTAACCTGCAAACCTGGTTTTCATGCCCTTTCTGCACAAAGCCACGGGGCTGAAAAACATACACTTCTTCATGCAAGTCAACATTTAGAAATGTTGTTTTAATGTCCAACTGATGTACATTCCAACCATGATGGGCTGCAAGTGCACAAATGCTCCGAACAGTAGTCATACAGCATGTAGGTGCAAAGGTCTCATCAAAATCAATGCCTCTTTCCTGCGCATAACCCTTTGCAACAAGCTTAGCCTTATACCTGTCAACGGTACCATCAGGTTTACGCTTCAGCTTGTATACCCACTTAGTGCCAATGGCCTTCTTGCCAGGAGGCAAGTCACATAAGGACCATGTACCATTCTTCATTATAGCATCATATTCAGATTGCATAGCAACCATCCAATTTTTTGAATTCTGTGCTTTCATCAAAAGAAACAGGCTCATTCTCATCACAGAGACTAGATGCAGCCATAGCATAGCAATCTGATGCAAAGGAGGCACTATGAGAGCCTGAACGAGTACGATATGACAAAGGTGCATCTAATTTGCTGTCACGCAAAGTCTGCACCAGCCATTTTGGCATAGTTTTTGCCTGCTCAATATCAGCTCTCTCATCAGCAAGTGCATCATGTAAATCTGCATCAGAAATGCAATGATCTGCATCATCATATGAAACCTGCAAAGGCTGAGAAGTTGCCTCATTAGGACAGCACTAGCCTGTCCACCTGTAAAAAGAGGCATCAAAGTATCATACATGTCTTTGGAGCTAACAGATGTCTCCTTAGTACATGAAAGCAATGGCTGAATAGCATCTTCCACAAAGACAACATCACGGCTAACCAGAATGCGTTTAGTCTGTGGATGATACAGACGATAGCCTTTACTTTCAGAACTGTACCCAACAAAAATACATTTTACTGCCTTATCATTGAATTTTCTACGATGTTGTTCAGGCACTAATGCATATGCCAAACAACCAAAAACACGCAGATGAGCAACAGATGGCTTGCGGTCATGCCAAGCCTCATATGGAGTGATAGACTGCAACGCTTTAGTGGGACACCTGTTCAGTACATATGCTGCACACATGACAACCTCAAGCCAGAAACTATGTGGTAAAGCCTGACTTTTGACCATGCACCTCGCCATCTCCATGAGTGACCTGTTCTTTCGTTCAGCAACTCCATTCTGTTGAGGTGTATACGGTACTGTACACTGGTGTTTTATCCCACGCTCAGCCAAAAATGCATTAAAATCTGAAGACATATATTCCCCCCCTCGATCAGAACGGAGGGTGCCCATTTTACATGCTAACAAATTTTCAGCCAAAACCAAAAACTGTTTGAAGCACATGAACACTTCGGACTTTGCTTTGAGTGGATATACCCATGCATGCCTAGAAAAATCATCAATGAAAGTCACGAAGTAAAGGTAATTTCCAAAAGAGGGTGTCTGCATAGGACCACAGACATCACTATGTACAAGCTGCAATTTCTGCGTAGCCCGAACTGAACCATCTTTTGGAAAGGAAGAACGCTGCATTTTGCCCAAAATACAGCCTTCACAAACATGTTTTCCAGGTGCCTCAAGTTTGGGCAAAGAGGACACCATTTTAGATTTCTGCAGGCGTAACAAACTAGCAAAATTCAGATGACCAAAGCGTGCATGCCAAAGCTTTGCATCTGACATAGTCTGAGAATCATGAACTGCACATGCCGAATCATTCACAGATCTTTCATAGTCTATGAGCTTATACAGCCCACGACATAAGATGCCAGAAGCAATAATCACATCACCATTTGAGAGCTCATGGACTGTACACCTGTCATCAACGAATTTCACAACCAAGCCAATCTTGGCTAATGCAGAAACTGATAACAGGTTCTTTTTGATCCCTGGCACAAATAAAGCATCTAACAAAGTGAAAGAACTACCATCAGCAGTAGTCAGAATGATCTTACCAACTCCCATAACAGGATAAGAGGAGTTATTGGCGCATGTGACAGTATTCCCTGTAGGGGCAGGCTCGAGTGAAGAGAAGAAACTGCGCTGCGAGGTAATATGTTTGGTCGCCCCACTGTCAAAGTACCAAACATCTAAGTCTACTGCAGACATGCACTGATCATGAGAAGATGGGTCAAAACTATAGACAGTAGTAAACGCCCATTCTTCTTCCTGCACAAGATTTGCAGACTCTGTTTTTGGTGTAGAGGCCTCTACAACAACCATTCCAGCCTTTTTCTTCTTTGCCTCTTTAGCAGCCAGTTTTGGACAGTTCTTTATAATATGATCATTTCCTTTACAGTACTTGCAGAACAATTTCTACTTTTCTGATTTCGTTTCATCTTTATCCTGGTTCTTCGATTGTGCACCATTTGCAGATTTTTGCTTACTAGTAGAAGAGCTCCATTTTCCTTTGCCCTTCCGACTAGCCAGGAAAGCTTGATCTGCAACACGCATAATGGACCTGTTCTTCCTGGACTGATCTTCTTGCAACAGAACAGAGACTAATTCCTCAAATGACAAGGCATTCGGATTGCCTTTCATCATCAACCGAAGAGTAGAGGCAAAACTCTGATATGAATCAGGAAGACCATTCAGAACGGTCTGCACAAGTGAGCTATCTTGTATAACCTCATCAGTAGAAATCAATTGTTCCTTCAGGTCTTTGATCTTTGTAAGAAAACTGTCCATAGAATCACCTTCATTCATGTGCTCACTCTCCAACTGTTTTCGGAGGTAAGCAACACGAGCCTCATTCCTAGCCTGGTACAAAGTGGTAAGTGTATCCCAAGCATCCTTTGCTGTTCTACAAGAGCGAATGTGAGGAATAATGGCACGTTTGACAGACAAGGCTATCAATGCATATGCCTGGGCATCTCTGCCATCCGAACGAATCTGCTCTACAATAGGTGCAACAGAAACAGCAGCACGAACACGAATCTACGGAATATCATCTTCGACACCATCTTCAATCAGCTCCAGTACCTCCAGCACCTGTATTTGTAGTACCTGTAGTTGCAGGTGTAACAGGACGTCTTTCAACACCCTGCACAATGTTCCACAGTCCTTTTGCAACCAATACATGTCGCATCATATAAGCCCATAATGGTTAGTTGGTACCATCCAACTTATCCTCAACAGCCAACATACGGAATACATCACTGCTTTCAGCCATGGCCGGTGACTAAAATACCTTGATGCAGAAAATTGACTGTATCTCAAAAAGTTGAACGGAACTGCCAAGACGAGTTCTGCTAGACCTGTAGCAGACTTTGAGACACTTAAACTGGCGAATAGAAACTGGTATATACATTTGGCACAAAAGGACGAAATAGCCTGCACAAGCGCTGCGATAGTGCGTTCGGAGGCTGAAACGAGCTCAGATCGCGATTTCGGCACCACACAGCAAAGCTGTTTTGATCTCGGAAACACCCTGAGTATGCTCACCAAATTTCGTGCGAATCTGAGACTGCAAACGGAGGAGTGTCGACGGCGCCCTAGAAGAAGCAACGACCTGCTCTGATACCAATTGTTGGAGATAGACGTCTGCGGAAGCACGCGAACAGCACAAGGAAGAAGAAGAAGCTTGGAGCACAAACACACAATACTCAATGTATTACTAGAGAATGTACAAAGATAAGTAGCCCATTAGGGCAATAGGCGTATATACAAGCCGGGGGAAAAAAACCTCCTAAAGAGGGAAAAAAGTGCCCCGGCGGTCCTAGAGTGTTCACACACATCACTACCTAAATATATCAACAGTTTCCCTATCCATAACTCTTCTCCCACTTTCGATCCTTTGGTAGTATTAGATCAAAGATTCATCAGATTAACTCTAGTCAATACTACTTTTGCTCAAAAGCCTTGTGAAAGGTTTGCATAATGCAACATAGAAATACTCTATCTTGAATAATTATATTCATCCTCTTAGCTACCTCATTCTATATTGGGGTATAAGGAGCTCTAAACTCTCTACAAGTTCCTCTAGGATGATAGAAAAGGCTGAATTCATGTGAGATATACTTACCTCCATTATCTAAATGTGAAGCCTTGAGCTTAGTTCCTTTTTCAATCTCAATTGAAGTAAGTCATTTTTTGAAAGTAGTGAATACCTCATCCTTTAACTTGATAGGATATAACTAGACTTTTCTAGTAGCATCATCTATGAAAGTGTCAGAGTAAAAAGAACCACCTAATGACCTTGTGGGCATAAGAACACATGCATCTCTACGAACAAGATCTAAAGGCTAAATTAAAGATTCAATGTGCATTTTATGCATATTCCTATTTTTCTTTCCATATTGCCAATGCTCACAATATGAAAAATCAAAGAAAAATAACAGAGGTAAGTAGTCGTAATGAGAAAAATTTTCCATTCCCAAGATAATTGGACATGCCATATACAAGCCATAGGTCTTTTAGTGACAACTAACAAGTTTTCTTGTTGTGATACAAATAAAGGATAAAGTGGGCCAACTTTTCTTCTTTTTGCAATCACCATATTTCCCTTTGATATGCAAAAGAACAAAGCATAGAAAACCACTTTGTAACCAAAGACATCAAGTTGATCAACTAACATCAAACTACATGATAACTGAGGCAGATGGCATACATTATGCATAGTAAATTGTAAACCATTAGTGAACTACACAAAGACATCTTCAATCCCAAAAATGTCACAATAGTAAGAATCACCAATTCTCACCATATCAAGAGACTTTGTTGCAAAAGTAGAGAAACATTCTATATGTTCTATCACATGGAAAGGAGCACTAGAATCTAACATCCCTGTGTAGGAAAGAGAATCAGCCATAATAGCCTCACTTGGAACAGTATTATCAAGTGTCAACACATCAACATCATCAAAAATAGTATTAATTTCTTATATTTTCATAGTCAAAGCATATGGTACAGGTAAGGAGAGTATTTTTTGAACTTGAGATTGGATGGGCACATTTTGTATATGAAAAGTAGTGTCTCACTCCAGCACAATGATGAGTATCAAAATGAGGAGATCCACCTCATTATTGTCAATCCAAGGAGACATGAGGGTTTACGATGACCATGAGCACATGATAATACAAGTGTGTGAGTGAGAAGCACATCAACATGCACACATGATAAGACAAAGAGATGGAGCAATGGAATCTTTGATTAGCTCAAAATATGTTTACAAAGTACTTAGTTCACTTTGATTCCAAAGAATATAACCTCCAAAAAATGAGCTCTCTAGCTCTTTTTATAGTTTTTCAGTAGCTTACCTAGGCCTCCTTGGCTATAACACCAGCAACACCCCCCCCCTCTCTCACATCTGTCATCCCTGACAAACCTTTGTTGTGAAGGGTGTGTCACGTAATATTCCACGAGATTAGTAGTTAAGTGATGTTCTTTGAGTCTAAGGCCTCTCGCTAAATCTATCATTAAGATGTCCCAATTGATTGGACCTGGTACATCCGGATGTGGAATGTGTAGCTATTATGCATGCAAGGCCTATTCTACTACGAATAGTTGCAATAGATGTGCAGGATTGGGAATGAAGATCTCTGAGTGGTATTCCGAGAACCCTGTGGAAAACATTTCTTCAAAATTTTTCTTGTAACAAGCATGTAGGTACTTGATCTGAGCATGCCAAGCATATATTGTGTTGATGGAGGGGGTTTTACTCATATCATAGGCCAAGCCAAGATTACCCTAATTGAATACCCAAGCACAGATATATGGGGCTTTGAAATTCTTGAGTGTTTTGAAGAGCACCTTCATTAGCTCAAAAATATTCATACACATCTTGGCAACAATGTCAGGCACATTGTTGAATCGGGATGACCAATGGTGTATCATTGATATCATGTAAGCCATGGTGGCTGGTCCTTTGGATGGAGAAAAATAAGGTTAGTTGAGCCAATCTGAGCAACCCTTAGTGGTGTTTGCCTTGGCTACAAATTCGGATCATGGCCTTTGGTGCAGTACAGATCAATAGCACGGATTTTATTTGATATACAAGGGTGCATTGGACCATGTGTGCATCATCTCGGGATAAGCTTCCAATAGTCCTCCACGCTAGTAAGGTTGAAATATGGTAGGTCTTGCTGACTCTTGTAGGGCCTTTGGCTCAAATTTATTTGCAAACATTGTTTTCACCCGAGTCACCACTTTGACCTCTACATTATAGTCAGCAACTAGTACAAAGTAAGGCATGTATTGCAACTCATATGTGGTGATGAGTCGTTGATGGGAGAGCTTCTAGAAATACACTGACTTTAGTGTCTTCGAGATTTGACATTGATTGTATCTATATGGCCACCCGATCATCGTGTGGTTAGCCTATTTGTTCGACCCGTTTGAGCCATTCTAGTACTTCAATTTCAAAGTTGTATTGGCCTTCCTTTGTGGTGCATCCCTGGGTATTGGTATGGGTTCATAAGGTTCCTTGAAAGCTCCTTCGATTGGGATTTTGACTACTTCTTCAAGTTCTGGTTCCACAAGTGGAGAGGGTGGACTTTCACATGGAAATAATTTCACTTGACGTTCATCAACCTATTTTTGTAGGCTTTGTTGGAGAAGAATGGCCTCTGGTACTTGCATATTAGCCTTGGTTATCTGCTTTTTGAGATATGCACACTCCTCTTCCAACTTGGCATATGACTCCAAGAAATTGGCATGTTCTTCTAATAATATACGGATGCTATCAAAAGGCAAGGCTTGGAATCGAGTGGGACTAATAGTGGTTCTTGCGGGTCCCTCCATGGCAGCCTCAAGATTATCTTGATTTTGTTGATGAAGCCTCTTATTCTCCTCCATGGTTGTGGACATATGTCTTTGTAGAAGACCTAGATTCCTTTGTGATTTAGCATTTCTTGCATTCTATTCATGTATCATCTCCTTCAAATCTTGGATAGTTGTTGGGTGTCCAGTTCATCATGTGCTTGTTGGAGGGTAAGGTATTGATCTTGTAGTCCATAGCTAGATTCTTCCCACTCTGTGACTCTAGTCTATAATTGTTGAGAGACTCTCAAGAGGATCATGTTTTTTTCTTCTATTTGTTGGTAATCTTGTTGGATTTGTGATACACACTAAATCATCATATTAAATGTATTATGTACAAATGTAAATGCAAGGGTGATAGGGGTGAATACAAGCGGAATGGAAAGGGGAATGGAAGTTGTAAATGGTATGCATTGTTGAAGAATCACTCACGAATTTGACGTACAGACAAAGGAAGATAAGGAGAAGCGGAATCAAATATTCAGAAAATCAAAAGCCTTAATGAAGGGACAAACTCACGACCGTTATGTACAGTACAGAATCTTGTAGAATCAGAGTTCGTTACACCGAATCAAACTGTATATACAGAGAGAACGTGCATAAGAATAAAAGAGGGAAGTGCGAGCTAGAACGTGCGTGAGAAGAGCGCACAGTATAAATAGAGCACATACAGAGGTCAAAAAAAAAAAAAAAGAAGAGATGGGAGAGAACAGAGAGATGAGAAAAGTGAGAAGATGCCAGAGATCACGTATGTATAGAGACTGAAGAGAGAGTGAGTGAGAAGTTTTCAGAAGATGCCATAGATCACGTATGTACAGATGAATAACAGAAACCTGAAATGTCAAGTGTTCATCTGAGAGAGATGGTAGAAGACACTACTCAGTATAGGAGAGTTTCCATAGCTTGAGCAAGAAGAGGCCAAGCTAATTTGTACACATCTTCTCTAATAGAAAACACATGTTCATGTGGAAGTTTGCGTGCACTGTTCGTATGTGAAGAATCTGAGTATTTCGTGTTACGGTAGAAAGTTCGTTAACCGTTAACAGTTACAATTCGTTAGTAAACATGTCCCTCGGTACTCTCTCAGTCAATGAATATTTTTGGTCACTAATAGTTTTCTCAGAAAACGAGTTTTCCGATAGAACAATGAAGTATATTTCGCAGAGTAAATTAAAGGTTTGTATGAGAGTTAGCTTATCTTATTACTAGACATCTCTACTATCAGTTCGTCAAGGATTTCGGTGAAATGGATATGTACACACAGTACAAAGTCTAACGGAAAAAGGACATTCTGAACCGGAGAAGTTTTCTCTTAAACTTCAGAAAGAGTTCACTCAGTGAAGGAAGTTCACACATTTCCTTACTTCTTGTATACTCACTTGAAGTAATTACAAATAGAATAGGAGTTGATTCCGGTATAATTACGGTGACAGTCCAGTAACAGTCCGGTGAAGTCCCAATGAATTTCTCAGTAAATTCAAAACGAAGTCTTATACGTTTGAGTAACAGTAATTCTGCTGAGCTACTGCTGATTATAGAGGTGTTCTAATATCACTCTAGCTTGGCAACCAATTTTTCGGTGGCGCAACAAATTCCGCAGGCTTGACAAGGTTTGGGCCTTTGCCGCGTCTACCATCATAAGTGGTAACAGAGCGAAAGTTAATCACCCACAAGTGGTATCAGAGCCGTGAGATCCAAGAAGTGGGTTCAGAGCCAAAGTATTCACCATCATTGGGTTCAGAGCCAGCATACCGAAATTGGTATCGTAGAGCAGGTTAACCACAACAGTGGAACCAGAACGAGAACGATTCTGAAGAGTAGAAAGATTCTCAAAAGTTCACCGGAAGTAATAGAAACAAGAAGATTATGGCAGATCATGTCCAAATTCATAAATTGGACAGAGATAATTATCCCGCGTGGGTAATGCCCATGGAAGCCTTACTTATGAGTAAGGACCTAATGACGTATGTGACCGGAGAAGAAAAGAAACCGACTTTCAAAGATGATAGTCAACTGGAAAAAGAAGAATTAGAAGCCTTGAAGCTGTGGCAGAAGAAAGATGCAACGGCAAGAGCTTACATTTATAATACCGTTACAGATCATCTACTACCGCACATTAGAGGTCTAGAGAAAGTGGAGGACATATGGAGTGCATTGGAAGATCACTTCCAAAATACTACGAAAGCTAGGAACGCTAGCTTATGGTCCGAGTTCACAACGTTCAAAAAGAAGGCGAGTCAAAGCATTAGTGACTATGTTACTAAGATGAAGGATCTAGCAGATAGTCTTGGATCCATAAATGAAGATGTCGAAGATCACAGATTGATAGCGCAACTGCTAATAGATTTGAGAGGAGATGAAAGGTGGAAACCTTTCGTACTCTCAACTGAGCTTTCTTTAAATCATTTTGTACCAGATTTAAATCAGTTTCTTGGTTTGATGCTCACATATGAGCAAGACCTGAAAGGAGATGCAGATAAAGGACAAAGTTCTGCAATGTACATGAAGAACAAGAAGAAAGACAAAGATAAGTCAAAAGACGAAGAAGAGTCGAGTTCTCAGGCTTATTATGCAAGAGGTAAAAGCACCGGCAGAGGAAGAGCAAGAGGTTCTGGAAGAGGAAGAAGTAGCCAGAATAACAACAAAAAGGCTTGCTGGATTTGTGGACTAAGTAATCATTTGGCTCATGATTGTTGGCATAATCAACAAGGATCAAATCAAAATCAGAATAGTAACAGTAGAGGCAGAAGCGGAAGATATCAGAGTAATTTTCAAAGAGGAATACAAAATCAAAGAGGAAGCTATGGTAGAGGTGGAGCAAGAAGTTGGGGACAGAATCAATCCTACAACAACTACGCAAATGACACTCAGAATGAAAGTCATACATCAGTGATGATGAACTCAATCAGCACATCAGATAACGAAGACCTAAAGGTATTTTACATTGATTCTGGATGTTCTAATCACTTGTCAGGAAATATAGAACTGATGTCAAAATTGGAAAAAGGTAGTTCCAGTCATACTGTTCAAACAGGTGACAATACGAGGCATAGTGTACATTCAATTGGAAAAGTGAAGTGTAAGAGTGGAGTAGATTTGCTAACCAATGTTTTGTATGTTCCGACAATACCGAAAAATTTAATTAGTGTAGGACAGATAGTTGAGAAAGGTTTTCAGGTCAGATTTACAAATGAAGAAGTATTTGTAGAAGATCCCGAGAACGGATATAATCAGATCGTCTCTGGTAAGAAAGAAGGTAGACTCTTTACTTTAAGAGTACAAGGGAACATTGGCCAAGCATTGCTCACACATGGTGAAAAGGTGATTACAGAACTTGATCTCTGGCATAAGAGATTGGGTCATTTCAATGAAAAAGGAATAAAAGCTATGATTTCAAACCAGTCAGTACTGGGATTACCGAATGTACAGAATCAACATATGATTCACAAGTGCGAAGCATGTCAGATGGGAAAAGCCCACAGGTTACCTTTTCAGAAGAAAGGATTCAAACATGATGGAGTACTCAAACTCATTCATACAGATGTATGGGGTCCAACAAAAGAAGGATCAATCAGCGGATCGAGGTATTATGTTCTTTTCATTGATGATGCTACAAGATGGATAACTCTTTATGCTTTGAAAGAGAAATCAGAAGCTTTTGGAGCTTTCAAACACTTTCATGCATATGTTGAAAGACTCACAGGTCGAAAGCTTAAGAGACTGAGGTCTGATGGAGGGGTAGAATACTTCTCCCGAGAGTTCAATGACTATCTTTGCAATGCAGGTATTAATAGAGAAATAACCTGCAGGTACACACCACAACAAAATGGTGTAGCAGAAAGAAGGAATCGAACTCTAGTTGAGTTTGCACGAGCTATGCTAAAAGAAAAGGATTGTCCAAACTATCTTTGGGCTGAAGCTGTAAATATAGCTACATACTTGGTAAACAGATTACCGTGTACAGCTTTAGATGGAATGACCCCGTATGAAGCCTGGTGGGGAAAGAAGCCAACACTTGATCATTGCAAAGTGTTTGGATCAGTAGCTTATGCTTATGTACCGTCACAACTCAGACATAAGCTCGAACCAAAAGCAGAGAAATATGTGTTCGTCGGATACGATGAAAAGCAGATGGGCTACAGGTTATGGAGTCCTCTAACAAAACAGTTTACTATTTCGAGAGATGTTACATTTGATGAATAGAAAAGCTGGTATACAGATCAAAGTCATACAACGAAAGAATTTGAAAAAGAAGTAAGAAGAACAGAGAAAGGGAAATCAATTGTGCAGGTGAATAGAGATGAAGATCATATGCAGGCAAGTATGTCCAGGATCAGATCAGGTATGAGAAATGGAGATGAACAGGGATTTGATGAAGATGTGTATTCAGATACACATGAAGAGTTTGAACCAAGAAGGTCAAACAGGAACAGAAGACAACCAGAAAGGTATTCGTATGATACTTTGTACATAACTCAGAAAAATTATGCATATATGGTCAAAGATGATGAAGAACCTCAGAACTATGATGAAGCTAAAGGCAAGAAGCAATGGGAAGAAGCAATTGAAGAAGAGTTAAGCGCACTAGAAAAGAACAAGACATGGGAACTTGTTCCGAAACCAAATGGTAAGAAAGTGATTGGAAACAAATGGGTTTTCAGAGTTAAGAAACTTGTAGATGGAAGGATAGCCAGACACAAAGCTAGACTGGTTATCAAGGGCTATGCTCAGATGCATGGCATAGATTACGATGAGACGTTTAGTCCGGTGGCAAAGATGTCAACCATAAGGACAGTGATTGCTATAGCAGCATCAAAAGGATGGAAGCTAAGTCAGCTAGATATAAAGAATGCATTTCTGAATGGATATGTATCAGATGAAATCTACATGGAACAACCGGAAGGGTTTGTAAGTTCCAAATACCCAAACTTCGTTTGCAGATTAAGAAAAGCACTTTACGGACTGAAGCAAGCTCCAAGAGCTTGGAATTACAGGCTTGTGAAATATCTCAATGAACTTGGATACCAAAGTTCGAAAGCAGATGCAAGTCTACTCATCAAGAGAACAGAAGAAGGTATGATCTACATTTGTATTTATGTAGATGACATCATAGTCACAGGTACTTCAGATGAAGGAATTAAAGAAGTAAAGAGATTACTTGAAAAGGAGTTTCAGATCAGTGACCTAGGAAAGTTGTCATACTTTCTAGGAATGGAAATCACATACACAGATCATGGTGTATATGTTACACAAGAAAGGTATCTCCTAAACTTATTGAAGAAGTTTAATATGGAGAATTGCAGAGAAGCTTCAACACCGCTTGAAGCAAATCATAAACTCAACAAATACAGTGGTGCAGAGTTTAAAGATATGAGGAATATCAGTCGTTAGTGGGAAGCTTAATCTACGCTACACTAACACGACCGGATCTTAGCTATGTAGTGGGAGTTCTCTCATAGTTTATGCATTCTCCGAAGGATCAACATTGGGTTGCAGGACAGAGAGTTCTTAGATATATCAAAAGAACTATAAATGAAGGATTATATTATCCTTTTACGTCAGATATACAGCTAAGAGCATATAGTGACTCAGACTGGGCAAGAAGTCAAGATGACAGAAGATCAACACATGGGTATATGATATACCTAGGAGATAAGCTAGTAAGCTGGTGTTCGAAGAAACAACACACAGTGGCTTTATCATCAACGGAAGCAGAATATAAAGGACTAGTAGAAGCAGCAAAAGAAGTGATATGGATGCAGACCTTGTTCAAAAGCATGGGTATTGATCAAGGTATACCCATCATACATGGAGATAACATGAGCTCGCTGTATCTTGCAGCAAATCCAGTATTTCATGCAAGAACAAAGCACATAGAAATTCAGTATCATTTCCTGAGGGAAAAGGTAATGGAGAAGGAGATAGAAATAATATACACTCCGACAAAAGATCAGATTGCAGATATTTTGACAAAGACCTTGGATGGAACAAAAACAAGTAGATTCAAAGAAATGGCAGGTATAAAAGAAAGAAAAATATATGAAGACAGGAAGAGTCAAATTAGTGATTGAGGGGGAGCTGTTGAAGAATCACTCACGAATTTGACGTACAGACAAAGGAAGATAAAGAGGAGCCGAATCAAATATTCAGAAAATCAAAATCCTTAATGAAGGGAGAAACTCACGACCGTTATGTACAGTACAGAATCTTGCAGAATCAGAGTTCGTTACACCGAATCAAACTGTATATACAGAGAGAACGTGCATAAGAATAAAAGAGGGAAGTGCGAGCTAGAACGTGCATGAGAAGAGTGTGCAGTATAAATAGAGCACATACAGAGATCAGAAAAAAAAAGAAGAGATAGGAGAGAACAGAGAGATGAGAAAAGTGAGAAGACGCCAGAGATCGCGTATGTATAGAGGCTGAAGAGAGAGTGAGTGAGAAGTTTTCAGAAGACGCCATAGATCGCGTATGTAGAGATGAATAACAGAAACCTAAAATGTCAGGTGTTCATCTGAGAGAGATGGTAGAAGAAACTACTCAGTATAGGAGAGTTTCCACAGCTTGAGCAAGAAGAGGCCAAGCTAATTTGTACACATCTTCTCTAATAGAAAACACATGTTCATGTGGAAGTTTGCGCGCACTGTTCGTATGTGAAGAATCTAAGTATTTCGTGTTACGGTAGAAAGTTCGTTAACCATTAACAGTTACAGTTCATTAGTAAACATGTCCCTCGGTACTCTCTCAGTCAATGAATATTTTCGGTCAGTAATAGTTTTCTCAGAAAATGAGTTTTCCGGTAGAACAACGAAGTATATTTCGCAGAGTAAATTAAAGGTTTGTACGAGAGTTAGCTTATCTTATAGCTAGACATCTCTACTATCAGTTCGTCAAGGATTTCGGTGAAATGGATATGTACACACAGTACAAAGTCTAACCAAAAAAGGACATTCTGAACCAGAGAAGTTTTCTCTTAAACTTCAGAAAGAGTTCACTCAGTGAAGGAAGTTCACGCATCACTTCCTTACTTCTTGTATACTCGCTTGAAGTAATTACAAACAGAATAGGAGTTGATTCCGGTATAATTACGGTGACAGTCCAATAACAGTCCGGTGAAGTCCCAATGAATTTCTCAGTAAATTCAAAACGAAGTCTTATAGGTTTGAGTAACAGTAAGTCTGCTGAGCTATTGTTGATTATAGAGGTGTTCTAATATCACTCTAGCTTGGCAACCAATTTTTCGGTGGCGCAGCAAATTCCACAGGCTTGACAAGGTTCGGGCCTTTGCCGCGTCGACCATCACAAGTGGTATCAGAGCGAAGGGAGGGGGTGGTATTGTGGGTGTTTGTTACTATTGTGCGAGAGCCAAAAGGAATTATCTTGGAATGGTGAGTGAAACCTTGCATAAATAAAATATAGTGGTGTGTGATAGTGATGTCAATTGTTGCATATGGGAAAATGGAAGAAGAGAATGGGAAGTATAGGTCCCTAGTGAAGGGGACTTGTGTGTAGGGGCTTACGACGAAACCTATACTACCTTTAATTGTTCTGGGGTGACCACGTATGCTAGGGATAATTGGCTGATCAATGGTTAGTTTGAGAAGTTCAATAGTGGTGGTGTAGAGAGGGTTAGTGATGGAAGAAGTTGCTTGGGAGATTGTTTTGTGGAAGCTAAAGGATGTTGTGGATGTGATGGGTTTGGTGGGGTGGGGAATTTGGAGGGGTATGAAAGATGCGTTCAGTGATTTGAGTGATGGCAATGGTTTCAGTGGTGATTTGTATGTCAGTAGTGGTGGGAGGGGAAGGAGCTTGATCAAGGGAGATAGGTGAAGTTTGGACAAAATTTTCTCCCATGAGGTCGATGGTTGTCATTGAAGTGGCCTCTTGTCTTGTTTCTACTTTGTGTTTTGTCATGGGTATTCTTATTTTCCTACCAGTGTGTGATCTTGTGTCGATGCATCTTTGATCATAACGAGGTGCTAGTTTCTATAACATTGTATGGATAGCCTCGATCACTCCGAAAGTCTCGGTTAGTAGTTGGAGGGTCTCAATGAAGTGTGGTCTACTCCTTCTTCACTAACAATCTTCTCAATCAATGCTTTGCTTGTACTAAAGGAGAGATGGTGTCATTCTTGAACACTCATAATTGTGTTGTAGAGTCTTTGTAATTGTGTAGTGTAGGCTGGGGCTCCAGTAGCTTCTCCTTGTTGTTCATCATGTTGTTCTTCCTTGTCATCTTCATCTTCCTCATCTTCTTCTTCAACTTCTCTAGCATGCACTTGTTGCCCTTCTTCATGTTGCCACTACTGCTTGCCTTCTTGTTCTTCGGCCAACTCGAGGTTTACCTCCTCAAGGATTCATTCAAAATCTGCATTACTAAGCTCTTCCAAGAGAACTCCTCCATGGAATTCTAGATAGATGGCACTCGGGAAAGATTAAACTAGATCCATCCATACTTTGCCTTGATATTCTGGGTGTGAATGTTCTGATTACCCTTTGTGGTATAGAAGAGATATCTGGTGTCAAAGTGGTGCCCCTAGGTTGTGCACAAGGTATTGATCCCCTCATTCTCTTGCATGGTGGAGCTGAAGATTTTTTGCTCTTAAACTACTACAATCTATTCTAGGAAGGATCAATTTGAATAGGAACATCATATGCAAGGCATCGACAAATGGTTCTCATGAGAGCACAACAACCATGTAACATTGGCTTATGTGGCCACCTCTTGCGTGTCTAATGAATCTAATCAATAATCCAATGTGGAAGATTGATCATCAAGTTTTATGTGTCAGCTAAATACAAGTTGAACTAAACCTTTGTCTGCATCATTGTGAACCTGTCTTGCCCTAGGAACATAAAATTTTGCATGCAGATTCTCAAATTCACCATGATTATGCTTGAATCTGCTAGAAGTAATAAGATCATATTAGCATTGCATTAGAAAAGAGATGATGCCTTACCCCTTTACAATACCAACATGATATTCATTGTGAATAGTGAGTTAGTGAGGTGTGGTATGAATGTGAGTGACAGTTAAGATGTTAGTTACTTCCCTAGATGCATACTCTGTATGTGCAATGTACTTACAATGCATCTATCCTCCTGGAAGGGGATTTTTACATGGTTGGGTCAGGGGGTTTGTTACCAGTTTGACTTGCCACATTTTCCTTATGGAATTACATGGTTTGCCATTTGTGACCTTTATGGGTGTCATGGATAGCTCTATGCTAATATCAGACTTTTTAGGTACCCATGTCCAAGTAACTCTAGGTATAATTCCATGAGTTGAATTGGTGAAATTAGATTTCATCCTACATGTTGGAGAGGTTAGTGCTTGTGAGTATTGGTGCAAGCCTATGAGCTTATGTGTCATTAATTGAGCATGTAAGTGGGTCTTAGATACCTAGATTTGTCTAGCATTGGGGTCAATCTTCATCGATCGCTTAGGTATCAAAATAGAAATGACCCGTTGAGGTTGGCCCTTGGAGATTTCAGCTTTGATTTTCTTGTGTTGCATCATTTGTTTGGCATAATACACTTGGTCCTACTGAGGGATTAGAGGGTTGATCACTCTTGCACCTCCAAATCTGCTGCACAACGTGGGGTATCTAGTTTCCAATTGGTTTTTGAGCATGAGACTTGATTGTCTGCTTCATTTGCTTCCTATGTTTCCATGCATGTTTTGCCTTGACCAACTTTGGAAAAGAATGGAGTTCCATGTTGGCTTCTTCTACTCCTTCATGTGTTGCCTTGTTCTACACCACAAAACTTTGGACAAGAAGAGCATCGTTATCTTCATGTGTACTCTTGTAAGGACTAGAAGTTGGTGCCTTTTGTAATTCCTTGAGTGCTTGGTTTACTAGTTCAACAGTGATGCATTGTTGGCCCACCAGGACCTGAAGAAGTCCACATCTTAAGTTTAGGTTCACTGCATGGTCATAGATTCAATCTTATCCCAAGACAAGAGGTTCCATGAGGTCCTTGTCTTGACACACTAGCACTTTAGCTATCATATGGACATCCTGAATGGAGATGGGATGCTCCACTTCATTGAGGAAAGGGGTTTCCACTCCTCCCAATCCTATGAGGTAAGCTTCAATAAGATTAATGTTTATTTGTAGGTCTTGATAGTAAGACAATGTATTTTCATTAGTGGCTATACTTGAGTTAATCAAGGCTTTTATGGTCTTCTTATTCGTGTCCTATCCTACTTCTATGGTTAGAAAAGGACATGTATCTATTATCATGTGATGGGTCCCACACATTCTTTTGCACATGGCCATGTGATATCTTAGTGCCTCATAAGCATCTTGCCAAGGTTGATCTCTACATTGTCTTCTCAACTTCATATGCTAGATGCATTCTAAGGCCTCTACCTCAGCTTCTTCTCAAATTCATCTCTCTTCTTCTTTGTGCTTCTTTATTGTGTTGAGTCGAATCCACATGTCTTCCATTAGAGGTTCTTGATATAATTTCACTTTGTATCCACTTATGTAACTTGGTAGTATATCACATTCTAGGGTGACTAATTGGACATCTCCACTTGTTGATATTCTATTAATAATCATGGGTCCATAGCCATGGTTTTCCAATTTTGTGACATGTTTCTTTAGTGTATACACCAAGACTAAGTCTCTTACATTTAAACCCTTATTTTTTACATATGCATCAAAATAATATTTTTTTCTCTTCTTGGCTACATAGATCCAAGCAACTACTCTTAATTGACTTTCCCCCCAGTCCATTGGTGCTCTTGTTCTACCTTCAAAGTAGGTATCAATAAGTCTAAAGGAAACACTGGATCTGACCAAACACCATCTAAAAAGTTGTGGTGTTTAGTACCATTTTACAGGCCACTCTATAAGCCCAAACAACATGATGTAGCTATTTGTCCCAGTCTGAATGTTTCTTGTTAACCAACTTGATCAAAACAGTGCATAATATCTTATTCGTGTTTTTTGCTTGTTCGTTCACTTTTGGGTGGTACGGTGCTGACTTCTTGCAAATGACCATGAATTCTTGTAACAAGTATTCAATGACCTCATTCAAGAAATGGGTACCATGATCGTTGATTAATTCTACTGGCAAACCATATCTTGTAAAAATATTCTCAAACAAAAACTTGGTTGTGGTTTGTGCATCGTTCTTCTTAGTGGCTTTTAATTCTACCCGGTTAGATAATATATGGCAATAGTAATATATTTTGCATGTGAACTCTTAGCTAGAGGATTAATAGGAATAACAAAGTCTACGCCCCACTTGGAGAATGCAAGTCGACCCATGATAGGTCTCAATGGCATCTCATCTTTGCATATAGGGTACTGAGTTTGCTAACAAATGTCACACTGCTTCACATAAGTATGAGCATCCATGTGGAGGGCTGGCCACCATAGCCCTGCAAATAGTATAGCTTTGATCATCGAGTTTGGCCCAAAGTGTTCTCCTACCACACCTTGGTGAGCAGTTTCTAAGATATTGAAATATTCACTTTCATGGAAATATAGGCATAGATGGCCATCTCTTCCATGTTTGTACAAGTTGTCTCCAATAAGACTATATTCTAGTGCTTCATGTTCTAAGCTTCTTCTCCTAGCTAGAGCCATCTTGAGAGAGAAAGTATTCTTCTTGAGAAAGTAAACCAAAGGACTACTCTAGTGTAGTATTAAAGATACTTGATACAGAGTGGCATGCTCCACTGGTGGTCTAACACTATAGACTGGGCATTCTTTACACATCCTATAGACATCTACTTCCATCATTGGCAAATATACTCCTAGTTTCTATAGATTTTGAAGGGTTTGATATTTCGAGTAACGTTGCTTCTATGCACCTACGTGTGCTATTTGCAACCATCACTTGTACTCATCTTCTTCTACACAAGAAGCCAATATGCCTTGATCAGTGTACTTATACACACTGCCTGCCATCATTTTATATCTTTGGGATGTCACCTTGTCTTTATATTTGTCTTTCAATAGATGATGCTTAGGTCCAAAGGTTAGAATAAGCATGATAGTTTTGGCCAAGTTAGGTACTACTTGCAAGTTGAATAGGTAAGCATCAGGAAGTTCATCTGAAACTCCTTGTGTGGACTCTCCTAAAGAGAGTCTTGAAAGGTGATCTACCCTAAGGTGAGTCTTACCTTTCCTAACCACAACTTCAAATTCATATTCCATTAGTAAGAGAAACCAGCTTACTATCCTGCCCATGTTGCAAGGTTTATTCACCACATAGAGTTGCATTTGATGGTCCATAAAAAAATTTTAACTTATTTGCAAGAAAATAGTGCCTAAAGTTTTTAACTATGTAGACCATGCCTAATCCTTCTCTTTTTATGGTGATGTAATTTTTCTCAAACGCATTTAATTGCCCACTTGCATAAGCTATCACAAGATCAATGTTACCTTCACCTGTAGTTTGTGCTAGCACACATCCAAAAGCATAATTGGATGCATTCACATGAATGTGGAACGGGTTATTCCAATTTGGTGTAGTCAAGATGGGTGTTGAAAAAAATCATCACTTAAGTTCATTAAAGGGGTGTTCACACTCATCGGTCCACTCAAAATTAGTCCAAAGGTTGTACAAAGGGTTTGCAATGATTGCATACATGTGGATAAAACATTGATAATAACCACAATGTCTCGTGAAGGCTTGTACCTCCTTGATATTTTTTGTCTAGGTAACTCGGCAATGGCTTTAACTTTATCTTCATCAGTTGAGATTCCATTCTTTGAAACAATGTGTTGTAGAATCTTGCCATGCCTGACCATGAAAACAAACTTTTCTAGGTTCAAGCAAACTTAACATTCTCTACACTTGTCAAAGATTGACTTTAGCTCATGGATGTGTGTTTTCCTAATGTTAGAATGAGCACATAAGTCATCAACATAGACCTTGAAGGGCTTTAGTGTGTAGAACAAGAGGAGTCAGGAGGAGATCAAGGAAGAGAGAGAAGAGGAGAGACGTGCACAGATGCATGGGACCCTCAAAACCCACATAATGATCTCTCATGAGGCAATGCACTATATATGATGTATATACATGAATATGGGGGTAAGGTCACATGACCCTTACATCCCCAAGAGGCTCCCACTTAAGGGTCAATGTGACCGTAAGTGGTAACACATACAAAGAATGATGTAGGACTATACAATAATGTACAAGAAGAGTCTGGATCTCTACCCATACAGATTAGCCTACACCAACTACCTCGAACAAGGTGTATCCATGCACCTCAAACTGCTCTCGACTCATATCGATAAGAGTCGAGCTCACATCTGACTGATGCAAGAATTGATGAAGTTCCTGCAAAGCTCCCACTTGCTCTATGCCTATGTCAATCATCAAACGACTGACAAATCCAAGTGCAAATGCTCCAATAGCAACTGCATATCTGGTCTCGAGCATAACAACTTGTACATTAGACTCCCGAATGTTGATGAAACCAGCATTATCATGGCTAACCTAAGCATGTCAACCATGCCTATATCCAAGGCATCCAAAGCACCATCATCAAGAAAATGTCCTGACATATTTGTGTCAATGTCTCGCATGAGCGAGTCCAAGAATGACTGCATGATCGCCGACTCCTGGGCATCCAAATAAGCCATTCGCCCAACCAAGGATGTGTCTAGTTGTGCATCATGAGAGCTAATATGCTCTACCATACATTGTGTATCATAAGAGCTATCTTTCTCTACCACAACAATTGTATCATCATGCTCTGCATGAGCTAACTACACAACATCAACACCAAGATCAAAGTGATGATCAAACTCTAACTGAGTATCATCACAATGCTCTACATGAGCATCCACATCATGCTCTAAAGCATCCAATTGATCATCCAAATTGTGCTCCATATGAGCATCTATATGATCAATAAAATCATGCTCTACATAAGTATCATGAGCATCCAAAACATGCTCCACATGCGCATCCATCAGAGCATCTGAATCCTTCCATACATGTGCATCATGAATGTCAATAGAACTATGTGTAGGTAGACAAAATGAGACATGATGAGTCTCACACCACACATAAGGCTGAACTCCCACTAAGATGAGACTTTCTCTCACATGAAGTACTTGTAGTGGATACCTGTGCCCAATCCTAGCACCTCTAACAAGCATAAGTTGTCCCAAGTACAACTGAAAATGATGCTCACCAAGGAATGCATAACATCTGCTCTCCTGTAACTGGCTAATTGAAATCAAGCTCATAGGGAATCAAGGCACATAGCGTACATGTCTGAGTATAAGTGATGCCTTACTAGGTAGCATAAGGCATACATCTCCTGCACCCTCAATGTCATATGTCGTACCATCAAGCATATGCACACATCCACGACTCTCACTTGAGAATCAACAAAACCACTCACGATGTGGAGTAACATGAAAAGTGGCTAATGCATCAAGCAACCAAGACATATGTATGCTATCCAATGAAGAAGTGGAATCTTGAGATGAATCATAGGAGAAAGTGATATCACCATCACTAGCGTAATCAACTACCATAGACTCTCCTAAAAACGCTACCTAACTCAGATCACATGTATATCTCTGAAGTCATCATCGCATCCGTCTGAAGCAACATCGTCGAATATGGCCCTCATGACCATAGTGCCAACATTGAATCTGTTGATGTGATCTATGTCTCATGTCAATGGACTCGCATAGATATCATGTAGTCTCTGCCATGATGCACTATTTGTCTCCTCATACATAACAGACTCATATAAAGAATCCACAAGCTGTAATCGGACAGTGGAGTTGGCCAGTGCATCCATATCCATCCATACGTGGTCGGGCATGTCACGAGGCCTCTGTGCATCTCTATGCACATACATATGTAACCCTGCACGAACCAATGTATGCCACATCTGATCTTTTCATCTCAAAATGTCAGTGCCATCAAACTGAGAAGACACCATGCTGGCTATCCAAGAGACTATAAATATAACAGGAGACTAGAAACAATACTCCATCCTCAAGAGGATCACACTTGCATATCCATATGCATAATTCACATCACAAATGTCTCACTGGAGAAGAAACCATGTGAACTACGTGTCACATAATCATGCATCTAGCATGCACATAAAACCATGAGCATAAGCCTCCTCACTAGTTCTCTAAAGTGACCAAGTAGATGTGAAAGAATCCTGGAAAAAATTTGGCAGAGTAGCCCCTATAAACTGAGCAATCATAATAAGATAACCAATAGCAAAAGAACAATGAGTAATTTGTCACAACCTGTCACTGATCCAACCAAAGACAATGGCAACTACATGTGCCAAAAAAAATAATGGCAATACGTGCCAATACAATGGTGATGCACCTCCACTCAAGAATGAATCGTGCAAGATGGTCCAATCTATCACAAATAACTTGTGACCAAGTCTAAGTGAATGGAGATAAGTAATGATCCAAAGCTATCACACAAGCTTGAAGATCCACTAGGCTTCTCTTCTAGCATAAAAATTTGTCAAAATTTTGACAGCATCTCCTCTGTAAAATGGACTCTGAACCAAATAAACCATGTGGGAATCACCATCCACAATATCAAATCATTGAACATTTGCTAATAGAATAGCGAATCAAGGTGACAAATAAGTGTGCAACTGAGGCTCTAATCTGGATCATGTACTTGCAAAGAAAACAAAAGATACAAATACCAACCAAGATCTAGAATCAACTCTCATAAAATTGTGTGCAACCGGCAAGTAAATCTGTATCCAAGTGGCATAAATGAAATAGAGACCACAATGCCACTATACATCCACTGACAATGCCATGATGACACTCATGATGACATACACCTCAAAAAGAAGTATACCACAATGTCATCTCACATGCCAAACACAAGACAAGATTATGCTCTACTCTCCTATGGAGGAGCTACCATGGTGATCATACACGGCCATCAAGCTCAAAAAAAAAGAGCTTGCACACCCAAAAAATCTCACTTGAAGAAATTCCAAACCAAAATGAAACTCGAAAAGCGACTAGGGTTCTTTTGGTAAAAATATCATGCTCTGTGTTTTACTGTTTGAGAGATGATAACCTCCAAATTTTAAGTTTTGCTCGTCAGTAAATTTGAAGAACTACATCTTACCTACATAATGATATAAAGAACACCTCAATTGGAGGTGTGTAGCTCAAGATATGCACAAAACAAGCATTATCTATCGATTTCACCTTTACTTGCAACACTGCTACTTTGTATTCTACAATTTTGGCAACCAAACACTCAGAATTCAGAATTGAATTCTTCTACAAATTTGTATTTATCTTTCCCAGCTACACACAACAAGTTTAATTGTATGAACCGGACTTGTAAAACTCAAGTTATGACCCAAAAACTAACATGTTGTCCTACTAATTGTAGATTCATCTTCTACATCAGTCTGCATTTTTTGAATTTTTGGCAGTCTAAAACTTTGAAACATGTTTTGTGCCCTTATGTGAAGTTGTAATTCTCTATGTTAGCTACACATAGAACTTTAAAATGCATCAATCCGAACTTCTTAACTCTAGTTCTGGTCGAAATACTTAAATACTATTGAGACATGCTGACCTGCACTTTCACCTCTTGTGACCTAAGCTTCCATTGAAGCTTTTTGCACACAAGCCTTCAGCATGCTCTGATACCAATGAAGGGATTTAGTGTGTAGAACAAGAGGATTCAAGAGGAGATCGAGGGAGAGATAAAGGAGGAGAGACGTGCACAGATGCACGGGAGCCTTGAAACCCACATAATGATCTCCCTTGAGGCAATGCACTATATCTGATCCAACGTCGCAAATCTACGATCTTACCATCACAACGCTCGTCCTCGAAGCTCTCTCCCCGGCAACGGCGCTAAAATTTTGGTGTAGCTCAAGCGTAAGAACCACCTCGTTTACTTGTCAATCCGCAGAGACATGAGGACCGTATGAAGACCACGAGCAAGTGAAGGCACAACTGTGTGAGTGAAAGCACACAACGTGCACACACATACACACACACGCACATAAGGCAAGATCAAAGAGAGGAACAATGGAAAGCTTCGATTGCAAAAGAGTTCTCTTACAAAAGCTCTATTCTCTAACAAGTTAACCTCAAAAATGAGCTCTCTAGCTCTTTTTATAGTTTTTTGAGTAGTTTTGGCCCTGTCCAGACCTAGTGTTCGGCCTAGTAAAAAATTAGGTTCCAGCGCTTGTTTGAGGGCTCAAACAGAGTCTAAAAATTATGAAAATTGGTAGGACGATACTTCTAATACTCCTCAAGCTTGAGGACTCCTCGACTTGAACAAAATGGAGTTACAAAAATAGAAAATGGTATTTATAATGGTTTTTAGTGATGAAAATCACTATTTTTATAGGGTTTTCTTCTGAAAATTTGACATACACTTCTTGGAGCTCCCTACTTGCTCCTTCTTCTTGTGTGTGTCCACCTTTCTAATGTGCTTCCATGCTTGTGCTTGACTTTGAGTTCCAACACCTTGGTTACAAGGTGATCTTCTCTGCTTAGTCCTTTCGCATATAAAAGGGCAATATGGTTATTGCAAAAGGAAGCAAAGTTGGCTCACTTTATCCTTTATTTGTATCACGGAAAGAACACTTGTTAGCTGTTACTGAACAGCCTATGGCTTGTATTTGGCATGGTCATTTGGGCCATATATCTCGTAGTGGAATGGAAAATCTTTCTTGTTCTGGCTACCTCCTTTTAGTTATGCTCTCAACCTTGCTTACTTCATGACTCTTTTCTTGTCCTAAGCCTTGGTTATATTGTAGGGCTTGAGCTCTAGTTACTACTTGCACTAGGGCTGTTGTGATCGTATTCCCATTAGAATGTACAACTAAGCTAATAACATTGATCGGTATGTTTTTGTGTGCATTGTTATCCATCGGACACCTTTGTAATTAGAATACCCCTGAAACGTCTCATCAAAGAGACAGAGGCTATAATGTAACTTTTCAATGTGAATAAAAAACATTCTATCTTGTGTGCACGGATGACGAAGTCAAGAAGATAGGTATCAAACGTGTCAAACTATCTAGATTCTACTACATTGAGTAGTTTGCTTTAATATATTTGAAATATCTCGAAATGTTATGTATTGTCTAGTGAAGTAAGTGATTATCTATGTGGTAATACAATAAATAATTAAGTAATTCTATGAGTAACACAATTTAGCAGATTATTCAATCTATGATTTTGTGAAGATAGTATAGTAGATTGTCATTGTGTCTAATAATTCAATAAATTATTTTGGTGAAGTAGCCTAGGAGAAACAAAGGAATCCAGTCATCACTAGATTTTGCCACCCCAAGAACCTTGTCAACCTCTCATGTTCCTTCACACTACTAGATAAATAGAGGTTAACATAGGCGATCCTGCTAAGGAGTGGTTACTATCAACTACATGTTGGTAATGCACTTCAGTGAGAGTTATCTGAAGTACTAAAGTGATAAACACCCCATTCAAGTAAACATTGCATTAGGGACCCCATAGTGTAAAAATAGTGAAGGCACAACTTCAAACGGAAACAGTGCTGCAAGTGGACGTATGTCGCCAAAGTATTTCCTCATTTTCAATCTTCAAGAAGCACCCATGAAATTTCACTATTTGGTAGCAACTCAAGTTTTGATGAAAGTTTGGTGTCTAGAAAGAGTGTGGTTGTTGATAGTCTTTTGGGTGTTGTCAAAGATCCAGTTCCAAATGAAAAGATGCAACATATATAGTCTACATAGATTGAATCTATCTCCAAAGTTGTGGTAGATATCACAAAACTCGCAAAAGTGCCGGTGTGCAAATCGTTTATTACAAGAGACGGTTGGAGAACACCAATTGAAAGGCATCTTGCACATATCCCACTATTCTGGAGTAGTAGGAAATTGCCCCAAACAAAAGATTTAGAGCCTATTCAACCATTGAATGTGTAACTCCCACAAGGAGTACCATCATTACTGATCAAGCATCACCCATGATCTCTAATTCTGATGCAGTAATGAACACCCCTAAATAGGTAAGTCCCAAGGCAATGGAATATTTACAAGGCATTCAACAGAATTGGCAACAGGGAAGACATAGAAGGCAATTTCCAGTTGGTGTCACTTATGCAAATTTTGGAGGATTTCCAAGAGATGATCTTGATGCACATGTTAGAATGTTCAAAATTAACTACAGTGTACTCGAGAATCCAGATGACGCTGAGTATAAAGTCATCATTTTCCAATCCACTCTTGTTTAAGAAGTCGCTCGATGGTTGATAGAATTTGACTATAATCATTTTTGGTGCTATGATGATATCCGAAATATTTTCTACAACATTTTTGGCGAAAGAAGAATGCTACCAAAACCTTTGATTTTTTATAGAATAACAAATAGAACATGAATCAAGGAGTGTAAGAATATGCTACCATCTTTTGCAGTCATCTCATACAGCTCCCATAGGCAAATGCTAATTTGCCAAACAATGTCGTAACACAGTGGTTCATAAATGGAATTAACCCACAATTGTGACAGGTAATGATAATCTGGTGTATCAACAGAATGACATTAGATGTAGTAATTGAAATGGCTCTACAACTGGAGCATAAAGTAGGCAAATTTGCTGAAGACTTGGAATGGGTAAAATCTGGTAAAAGCAAAGCTGAAGATGTGTTAAAACAAGTTTTTTGTGTAAAGTGCAAAAATTTAAGGCATGTAGCCGCAAATTGTGCTTTAAACTAGGTCTATTGTGCGATTTGCAAAAATGGGAGCCATTCCATAAATATGTGTCCATACAATGCTAAGGCACAAAACTGACTTGCAGTGAACGCAGTCATACAAGAGCCTGGTGAGTCTACAATGAACTGTGTTCCTCCTTAGATGCAGAACACGACTTACTCTTCATACACAAATTTCAGAGCATCACGAACCGGAAATTACAATCCACAATGCTAGAATGAAGGAGCTGCCAATATAATTAATCGAGCATTCCAGCCAAGATGTCGTGTAGGATTCGAAACGAGCTATAGAGCTCAAAAAATGGACTTTGGATGAAAAAGTTATGTCAAATCAGGCTCCTGAGGGTCAAAACAGGCAAACAAGACCTTTTGGAAAAAATCGCGATTTTGTGAACTTCAAGAGAATCGCGATTTTGTGAACTTCAAGAGAATCGCGATTTTGTGAACTCCAAGAGAATCGCGATTTTGTACCTTGAGAATCGTGTTTTCACAAAATCGTGTTTTTGGCTGAAAATCGTGATTTTTGGAATCGCGATTTTGAGTAGAGAATCGTGTTTTCACAGAATCCTGGTTCACAGAATCGTGGTTCACAAAATCGTGTTTTCACAGAATCGTGTTTAAGAGAATCGTGTTCTAGAGAATCGCGATTTTGTCTCAGAGAATCGTGATTTTCAAAATTTAGAGAATCACGATTTTGAGCAGAGAATCGTGATGTATGTCAAATTTTCAGAAGAAAACCTGTAAAAATAGTGATTTTGATCACTAAAAACCACTCGAAGTACCATTTTCTACTTTTGTAACTCCATTTTGTTCAAGCCGAGGAGTCCTCGAGCTTGAGGAGTATGAGAAGTATCGTCCTACCAATTTTCATAATTTTTAGACTCCGTTTGAGCCCTCAAATAAGCTCTGGAACCTAATTTTTAACTAGGCCGGACACTAGGTCTGGACAGGGCCAAAACTACTCAAAAAACTATAAAAAGAGCTAGAGAGCTCATTTTTGAGGTTAGCTTGTTAGAGAATAGAGCTTTTGTAAGAGAACTCTTTTGCAATCGAAGCTTTCCATTGTTCCTTTCTTTGATCTTGCCTTGTGTGCGTGTGTGTGTATGTGTGTGCATGCTTGTGTGCTTTCACTCACACACTTGTGCCTTCACTTGTTCGTGGTCTTCATACGGTCCTCACGTCTCCACGGATTGACAAGTAAAGGAGGTGCTGCTTACGCTTGAGCTACACCAAATTTTGGCGCCATTGCCGGGGAGAGAGCTTCGAGGACGAGCGTTGTGATGGTAAGATCGTAGATCTGCGACGTTGGAAGGTAAAAAAACTGTCATTTTTGTTCATTTTCTGATTTTCCTTCTTCATCTTCATCATCATCACCATCTCCATCTTCTTCTTCATAGAATTTTCTTGTTTTTTAGTGCATTTTCATCATTTTCATACCATCTTTCATGCATTATTGGTTGAGGAGGAGTTAGGAAGTGCAAGAGAGTGCAAACGCTGTGTTTTTTCATGATTTTCTGCACATACGGAGCTCGCCATTGCTCGGCGCTCAGAAATTCAAAGTTCCCACCAAAAAACGCGATTCTGTGATGAAAATCATGATTCTATGAAAATTCAATTTTTTTTGAAAATCCTGATTCTCTATTTCCCGCCTAAAAGCCTTTTGAAAAGAACACGATTCTGTGGTTATTCTCAGAATCGCGATTCTGTGGTTGTGCTTAAAATCGCGATTCTCACAAATCACGATTTTCAACCAAAAAAAACACGATTCTGAGAAAACACGATTCTGTGGTTGTGAGCTCCCTACTTGCTCCTTCTTCTTGTGTGTGTCCACCTTTCTGATGTGCTTCCATGCTTGTGCTTGACTTTGAGTTCCAACACCTTGGTTACAAGGTGATCTTCTCTGCTTAGTCCTTTTGCATATAAAAAGGCAATATGGTTATTGCAAAAGGAAGCAAAGTTGGCTCACTTTATCCTTTATTTGTATCACGGAAAGAACACTTGTTAGTTGTTACTGAACAGCCTATGGCTTGTATTTGGCATGGTCATTTGGGCCATATATCTCGTAGTGGAATGGAAAATCTTTCTTGTTCTGGCTACCTCTTTTTAGTTATGCTCTCAACCTTGCTTACTTCATGACTCTTTTCTTGTCCTAAGCCTTGGTTATATTGTAGGGCTTGAGCTCTAGTTACTACTTGCACTAGGGCTGTTGTGATCGTACTCCCATTAGAATGTACAACTAAGCTAATAACATTGATCGGTATGTTTTTTTGTGCATTGTTATCCATCGGACACCTTTGTAATTAGAATACCCCTAAAACGTCTCATCAAAGAGACAGAGGCTATAATGTAACTTTTCAATGTGAATAAACAACATTCTAACTTGTGTGCACGGATGACGAAGTCAAGAAGATAGGTATCAAACGTGTCAAACTATCTAGATTCTACTACATTGAGTAGTTCGCTTTAATATATTTGAAATATCTCGAAATGTTCTGTATTGTCTGGTGAAGTAAGTGATTATCTATGTGGTAATACAATGAATAATTAAGTAATTCTATGAGTAACACAATTTAGCAGATTATTCAATCTATGATTTGGTGAAGATAGTATAGTAGATTTTCATTGTGTCTAATAATTCAATAAGTTATTTTGGTGAAGTAGCCTGGGAGAAACAAAGGAAACCAGTCATCACTAGATTTTGCCACCCCAAGAACCTTGTCAACCTCTCATGTTCCTTCACACTACTAGATAAATAGAGGTTAACATAGGTGATCCTGCTAAGGAGTGATTACTATCAACTACATGTTGGTAATGCACTTCAGTGAGAGTTATCTGAAGTACTAAAGTGATAAACACCCCATTTAAGTAAACAGTGCATTAGGGACCCCATAGTGTAAAAATAGTGAAGGCACAACTTCAAACGGAAAGAGTGCTGCAAGTGGACGTATGTCGCCAAAGTATTTCCTCATTTTCAATCTTCAAGAAGCACCGATGAAATTTCACTATTTGGTAGCAACTCAAGTTTTGATGAAAGTTTGGTGTCTAGAAAGAGTCTGGTTGTTGATAGTCTTTTGGGTGTTGTCAAAGATCCAGTTCCAAATGAAAAAATACAACATATATAGTCTACATAGATTGAATCTACCTCCAAACTGGTGGTAGATATCACAAAACTCGCAAAAGTGCCGGTCTGGAAATCGCTTATTACAAGAGACGGTTGGAGAACACCAATTGAAAGGCATCTTGCACAATTCCCACTATTCTGGAGTAGTAGGAAATTGCCCCAAACAAAAGATTTAGAGCCTATTCAACCATTGAATGTGTAACTCCTGCAAGGAGTACCTATCATTACTGATCAAGCATCACCCATGATCTCTAATTCTGATGCAGTCACTACAAGAAAAAGGGGGGCGTAGCGACGCCCCCGAATCGGAAAAAAAACGAAAACCGTCGCTTATGCGATGGAATCGTCGCATAAGCGACGGTAAAAAAATCGGATTTTTTTTTTTGGCCGAGCATCGTCGCATAAGTGACGGTAGCGTCGCTTATGCGACGCAACACCAAAGCGTCGCTAAGTGCGTTGCTAGTTAGCGACGTTGGCAAACTGCAGAGCGTCGCATATGCGACGCTCTGGAATGTAAAAAAAAAAATTTCAATTCTCCCGGCACATTTGTGCCGGGCCTTGAACGCAAGACCGAGAGAGAGAGAGAGAGAGAGAGAGAGAGAGAGAGAGAAAGAGCGCGCGCGAGAGGGAGAGAGAGAAGGGAGACGGTTGACAGGTATGCGCACACACACACTTACACACACACATATACACGAATAGACACACACACACATACGCATAGACACACACACATACACACAAATACACACACATAGACACACATACACAAGACGCACACACACATACACACACATAGACGCTCACACACATACACACATATACACACACAGACACATACACACATAATGATGCATCCACACACATACACATGCATACACACATAGACACACATATACACACACACATATGCATACACACACACATAGAGAGACATACACACACATACACATACATGCATACACATACACACATAAACACATACACACACATAGACACATACACACATAAACACATACACACTCATAGGTACACACACATACACATAGACACACACACATATAGTATATACACACACATGCACACATATACACATACACATGCATACACACACATACACATGCATACACACATACAGACACATATACACACACATATATGCATACACACACATAGAGAGACATACACACATAAACACATACATGCATACATTTGCATACATAATGCATATGCATATGCATATAATGTACATACGTACTTACATGCATACATAATGCACATGCATAGATACATACACACACACAGATACATACACACATAGACACATACACACACATGAGCACATACATACTCATAGATACACACACATACACATAGACACACACACATACACACACAGACACACATACACATAGACGCGCACACACATACACACACATAGACGCTCACACACATACACACACATATACACACACAGACACATACACACATAATGATGCATCCACACACATACACATGCATACACACATAGACACACATATACACACACACATATGCATACACACACACATAGAGAGACATACACACACATACACATACATGCATACACATACACACATAAACACATACACACACATAGACACATACACACATAACCACATACACACTCATAGGTACACACACATACACATAGACACACACACATATAGTATATACACACACATGCACACATAGACACATACACACATACACATGCATACACACACATACACATGCATACACACATACAGACACATATACACACACATACACACACATATATGCATACACACACATAGAGAGACATACACACATAAACACATACATGCATACATTTGCATACATAATGCATATGCATATGCATATAATGTACATACATACTTACATGCATACATAATGCACATGCATAGATACATACACACACAGATACATACACACATAGACACATACACACACATGAACACATACATACTCATAGATACACACACATACACATAGACACACACACATACACACACATACACACATAATGATGCATACACACACATACACATGCATACACACATATAGACACATGTACACACACATACACACATAATGATGCATACACACACATACACATGCATACACACATACAGACACATGTACACACACATTCACACACATATACATACATGCATACATATTGCATATGCATATGCATATGCATACATACATACTTACATGCATATGCATACACACACACATATGCATACATACATACTTACATGCATATGCATACACATGAATATGCGTATGCATACATAATGCATATGCATATGCATACATAATGCATATGCATATGCATACATAATGCATATGCATATGCATACATAATGCATATGCATATGCATACATAATGCATATGCATATGCATACATAATGCATATGCATACATAATGCATATGCATATGCATACATAATGCATATGCATATGCATACATAATGCATATGCATATGCATACATAATGCATATGCATATGCATACATAATGCATATGCATATGCATACATAATGCATATGCATATGCATACATAATGCATATGCATATGCATACATACATACTTATATGCATACATAATGCACATGCTTACATACACTGTCATAATGTATACACACACACATACACACATAGACACATACACACATAATTATGCATACACACACATACATATGCATACACACACATATGCATACATACATGCATACACATACACACACATAGATACATACATACACATAAATACATATACACTCATAGACACACACACATACACATAGACACACACACATATACACACACATACACACATAGACACATGCACACGTAATGATGCATACACACATACACATGCATACATAGACACACATAATAATGCATACACACACATACATATGCATACACACACATGCATACAAACATATACACACATATACACACACACATGCACACACACATATACACACACATATACACATACACATGCATACACACACACATGCATACACACATACAAACACATATACACACACACATACACACATAGATACATACACACGTAATGATGCATACACACATACACATGCATACATAGACACACATAATAATGCATACACACACATACATATGCATACACATACATATGCATACATACATGCATACACATACACACTTAGACACATAGACACACATAGATACATACATACACATAAACACATACACACTCATAAACACACACACATACACATAGACACACACACATACACACATAGACACATGCACATGCAATGATGCATACACACGTACAAATGCATACATAGACACACATAATGATGCATACACACACATACATATGCATACACACACATGCATACATACATGCATACACATACACACATAGATACATACACACACGTAGATACATACATATACATAAACACATACACACTCATAGACACACACACATACACATAGACAACACACACATATACCTACACACATACACACATAATGATGCATACACACACATACACATGCATGCACACACATACACATGCATACACACACATACACGTATATATATATTGATTTCTAACCATTTTGTTTTATATGTTAGGTATTATGGATCCCAGTAAAGAGAGAAAGGCGAAACTCACTCTCATAAAAAGTCTTATGAGAGGAAGAGTTCCGTCAGATACTCTAGGGGCCATAATGCGGGACTACGCAGAGATGTCCGATGAGGAGCTGGATTATACGATCCAGATGCTTACGCGATCAGACGAGGGCTCTTCTGCGGATCCACATGCAGGAAGAGAGCTATCTGCTCATAGGTATGTTTTTTTTCATAAATTTTTTTAAGGATATTATAGCACATATTTTTATTTATTTCTTTCTATCTATTTTCAGGACACCTATACCACCTCCAGCACGTGATAGCAGAGCAGAGACGTTGCCTATGAGGACATGCATAGGCACGTTAGGACTAGAGTGCGACATAGAGCCAGAGGGGAATATTGTATACATAGGAAATGGATTGGAGTTCAAGAGGAGAATGTGTGCACTATGCGACTCTTACCTGCGCTTTATCCACTTACCGTGGAAGTAAGTAAAAGTTTTACATATAAATTGAAATATATATCTTATGTTTTATTTATATTATGTTTTTTATTTTTGTAGTGAGCATGATGAGAGGGATAAAAAGTACGTGCTCAGTTCACTTGAGACGGAGTTTGGGACAGGGTGGTCTCTTAAATGGTGTTTAAAAGAGATGCGGACACTTATGGCGCATTGTCGTGACAATGCACGGTATGTATGTATATGAGAGAGAGAGAGAGAGAGACAGAGAGCACTAATCTCGATATTAGGGTTTTGAAATCCCTAATTTAAAAACTCTAATTCAACCTTTTAGCCATATGTTTGAAGTATATGTACACCTCCGACGTCCTACTAGAGAGATGTCTCTCCTCCCAACCTTATGCCTCTATATATAGCTACTCAAATCAACGAGGATCATGATTCATAATATATGTATAGATATATAAACATCATGTAGATAGGATACATAAATATAAAATGGAGTAGATATATTATGCTTCACACATACATGCCTAAATGCACACATAAATATATATATACATACTAACATATTTACATGTACATATTTACACATACATGTACATGCCTACATGCACACATAAACATATATATACATGCATACATATTTACATGTACATATTTACACATAGACACATATACATATATACATGTACACAATTATAAACACTTGCATATATTACGTACATGAATACATGTATACATATATCACACACATGCAAACACATACATATACATGATATACATATATATGCATACTAATATATGTATACATATAATACACATGAATACACACACATATGCATACATACATGATAAAAATTTACTCCTCGAAGATAAAGCTATATATAAAATAATTAGGCATACCCCCGAGCTTCATGTTCTAACTTAGAAGAACATGATTTCATCTCTCTAGTAGGATTCATCGTTACTCAAGTTAATAAAAAAAACCTATTATCTGATATCCATTCAGAAGCTTCAAGTTACTATCTAATCTGCTCATATGTTTTCATTATTGCCATCATTTTGGTAAGACATCAATATAGTGTAATCTTCATTATCCTTATTGATTTCATTTATTTCTTCTATTGTTAAATCTATGTTCTCATGAATCACATCATCTATTGGTGGATTAATATCTATTTCTGGTAATTCCTCTTCCTCATCAGTAGAATCAGCATGTAGAGAATTATCCTCTTCATCAAAAAGATTAGTATCATTATCACGTATAATGAGTCTAATTTCTATTCCAAATGTTGATGTATCAGTATCTGATGCTGAATCATCAAGAGGACTTTCTTCAATCTCTCTAACAATAAACTATTCAAACAATGACCTACCTCTAGGTTGCACATGAATGACTTGCCACCAAGGATGAGCATCTGGGTTTTTATAAAAAAATGCTTGTTCAATATGCCTAGGAAGAATATATGGTTCTTTAGTAGATCGCATTACCTTGGAAGAATCAATTGCCCAAAACCCAGATAATTCCTTTCTTATTGTAGAATTACTACCTTTATACTCCGCTCGATACCAGTCAACCTTCAAAATGACCTATCAAAATATATAACAACAAAAACGTCCCATTATTAGGTGCTTAAAAAAATAACTAACTCTAAAAAAAATATATAAACTTTTTTCTACCTGTTTGAATGTACGAAATGAAATTTCGTAGATACCAACAATAGTTCCTATGTAACCAAGTTTGCTATCTATAAGGTTCGTGTCTTTTGAGCTAGCACGTGATAGTTGCTTGAAACAAGCAACAATACTAGAATCCTCTGTTTTACGTAAAGAATCAATGGATTTGATTCTAATATGCTGTCCAAAAGCCCACATATTAGTGAACATTCGAGCCTGCAAAATAAATTCAATTAGTAAATAGAAACTAACATACATATATGAAAAAAATAAAATATATATTTTAATAAAATTACCTTTTGTTCACAACCTATCATTAACTCTCTTTGCTCATCTGAGATTTCTTCATTATTTGCGTTGGCGCGTTGCAAACGACTATATAGCCAATCCGTGAAAGAAGGTATATCTGTAATCTCATTATTATCGAGATTACGTCTAGATCTTTTGTTTTTTCGCCGTTTACTTTGGAGACTTTGAAGTTCCTCGTACTCGCTAACGAATGCTTGCATGCATTCGCTATTATATGCTACAAAAGTAGAAACATCATTTTTTTCTTGAAATGTAAATAAGAATGGAACCCCCTTACCTGATAATACCTCATCTGTTATTTTTGAAGAAGACTCGTTGGTCCATGCACGTGGAGCTTCTTCATGAACTCTTTCAAGGTACTCACTAACGTAATACATGCACTCTTCAAGCATCCAACCCTTTGCCATGGATCCTTCTAGTTTTGCTCTTTGTCGCACATAACCTTTTAGTATTCCCATAAATCGCTCGACCCAAAACATCCATCGAGTGTTGACAACACCGGCAATCTCTATCTCATCTACAAGATGGACTAGTAAATGAACTTGAATATCAAAAAATGAAGTAGGAAGTTCTTTTTCCATCAAACATAGTAGCTCTTTGCATTCACGTTTTTTTTGTGGGATCGAATTTTTATCGATCTCTTTGGATGTAATCCACCTATACAAATCATAAAAACAATTGTAAAGAAGTTAATTAAAAAATAAAAGATATCCAATATTCATACATATTAAATATAAAAGTATCATAATTACCTTATAAGTGATCCAAGACGATAGATCACATCTCGTACTCCTTTTTGTACATCCATCGATAACCAAAGGTAAAATATGTTTCAAAAAGTTATGCCAGTCATGGGTCTTTAATCCAGATAAGCTCTTATCATCCATAGTAAACATGTTTTGAAACGATGCTCCATATCCTGTAGGAGTCTTGATCAATTGAATTCTATTGTTGATAGTCTGTATCTCTTTTGTCGTAAGTACCCAAGGAGCAGATGCATAAGTCGTTTCTTGTCGATGTCTATCAAAAACTGGCCATAACTTTGGTTTGGATTTTTGATCTTTCAAATCATTCCTTGATGTTGTGGTATCTTTTAGTCCAAGAAGATGCTGCCATAGTGAATAACCAATATTTTTGAATATATGCATAGGATCAAGAAGATGACATACTTTTAACTCTTTCCAATACTCCAAAGAATACCATATTGATATGTTCTCTGTGAGTGCCAATTTCCCTTTACCTCTGTTCACATACTCATTATCTGAATCATCACTGAAGATTTCTGCTTCTGGATCTATCAGAGGTCCATCTGTCCATTTTTTATACCAATCCATAGGCGTCATAGGTTTTGGATACTGGCCTGTTTCAAGCTTTCCATTAAAATGTATCGCTTCTCTTTTAGATCTTAATGGATGATCATCAGGCAAGAATCGTCGATGTCGAAGATAAATATTTTTGTTGAGATTCTTACTATAGATTGATCTCAACCAATCACCACAATATGGAAAAGCTTTATAACCCTTAGTAGATATTCTTGCATCATGGAAAAGGATAAAAATATAATTATATTAAATCATATTTATTTACATGCATATTGAATAAAAAAATTACATCAATACCTGAACAAACGCCATATCCAAGAAAATCGTGAATAGTCCAAGCCACAATACCACGAATCGTAATATGTCTTTCATTGATGCTTTTTGATATATCAATGACATTAATACCTCTCCATAACTCTTGAAGATCGTCAATGAGAGGAGCAAGATATACATTCATATCTTTAACTTGTCTTTTGCCTGGGATTAAAAGTGAAAGCATTAAATGTTCCTTTTTAATGCTAAGATATGGCGGAAGATTGTAGTTTATGACTACCACTGGCCATGTTGACCATTTACTGGATTTCATGGAGAATGGATTAACCCCATCTAATGCAACTCCTAACTTTAGATTCTGTGGATTTTGTGCAAATTCAGGCCATGTAGAATCAATATGCTGAAAAGCAACACTATCATGAGGAATTCTGATTATTCCATCAGTACTTTTGTGATCATGTCCCCAAGTCAAAAGCTTTGATAATTTGGGGCTTTGAAACATATGTCTAATCCGTGGAGCCAATGGAAAATGTCTCAATACCTTATTCGGGATTTTACCTTCTTCACCCTTATATCGAGGAGATTGACATTTGGGACATGTCAAAGAGTCTGCATATTCACCTCTATATAAAATACAATCGTTAGGACATGCATGTATACATTGATAATCTATACCAAGATTGTTGATTATCTTCTTCATTTCATCATGTGAGGTAGGAAGAATATTTTGACTTGGTAAAAACTTTTCAGATAATAACCTGTAAGTTTATCAAAAAAATGATATATTAAAGAAAATAAATAAATAAATATACATATATATATGCATATAATTTTATATATGTGTATGCTTATGTGCATCTTTCAAAATATTTCCGCAAAATTTGATTGTTTTGGATGGCAGGATATGATTGTTTGTTTTGGAGGATATGAAGTATATACCTTCATTGAATGATTTGTCGATTCTATCATATGTTCAGTTTGAAAGTGCGAGAAGCGAGTTTATAATTGCTATTCAAAGAATTTGGCACTGTTTATAGGCCATACGATGGTGACCTGGATGAATCGCATGCACAGAGGTTACTCAAGATAGAGCAACCTGATTATAAGGGACTAGTACTAGCAGGATTCCTGGGGTATGCAGTAAACCTCTTGCATGTCAATGATGAGCATCTGAACTTTAGGATACAAAGTGGAAATCATGGTGGCTTGAGAAGATCACTTTTATACAGCTTGTTCAAATAACTTCAGGTTTATGACACTGAAGTTTTTTAAACAAGCTGTATAAAAGTGATCCTCTCAAGCCACCATGATTTCCACTTTGTATCCTAAAGTTCAAATGCTCATCATTGACATGCAAGAGGTTTACTGCATACCCTAGGAATCTTGCTGGCACTAGTCCATTATAATCAGATTGCTCTATCTTGAGTAACCTTTGTGCATGCGATGCATCCATGTCACCATTGTATGGCCTATAAACAGTGCCAAATTCTTTGAATACAAATTATAAATCCGCTTCTCACACTTTCAAACTGAACATATGCGTGAATCGACAAATCATTCAATGAAGGTACATACTTCATATCCTCCAAAACAAACAATCGTATCTTGCCATCCAAACAATCAAATTTTTTACGAATATTTTGAAAGATGCATTAATAGTTTTAAAAGATGCGCGGACAAAAAGTGTCCATTCAATTCAAGTTCTTGTTCTTACCTTATCTATAGTAAGAATAAAAACCTGCATGTATATATATATATATATATATATATATATATATATATATATATATATATATATATATATATATATATATATATATATATATATATATATATATATATATATATATATATATATATATATATATTTATGCACATATATATAAATAGATAGAAAATTGAAAATTATACCTTAATAGTGTCGAAACAGATACATTACCCCATCCAAAACGATTTTGAAGGTTGAGAATAAGTAAGCTCGCACTTAGTCGTGTCAAACGACTTCCTTCATATACATGCTTTAGACATTCCTCTCGAAGATATTTCTCATTTTTAGAAATATCCATGCTCTCACTGTCATTTTGATACCAATCCTCAATAAAATCTGCCATGCCATCGTCTTCATCATTGTCACACAAATCTTGTACTTTATCATCTTTTGAATATAGATCTTTCAACTTTGCATATTGCACAGGCTTAATTTTGCGTAGCCTCCTCATGGAAGCTTCTGATAAATGAGGTCTTATTGGTAATTGTGAATGTTGTGGACGAATATCATCAACATCATACGTTGGAATCTACACATATAAATAAAACTCATTAGTATTCCATAAATGAATAAAAATTAAACTTCAAATATAAAATTAAGTATATAACTTATTAAATATGGATAGAAAATTTTTATTCTCTCAAGCTAAAAGGTGCTCTTGGAGGTCTATGCCATCCATAATTCACTAATAGTTCATCACCAGCATGTAATGTAGTAATAGCATTGACAACTATGTATCTTGATACATCTCTACTCATGTATGGTGATTCATGACTATTTTCACGCTCCTCAAATGTGCAATTAGTCCTTGAACTATTATGTAACCCTCGACTACTATTTATTAAACCTGCTATATTTCCATGTGTGTAAGGTCTTCCATCAATATATAATCTTTCATTTTCTGCATGTAAAATCCTTCTACTAGTAAGAGATGCTGCGTTCAAGCATATTCCATAAGTACTCATGCTTTGAACATAACGTGAAAGTCGATGCCAATCTCCCCATCCATATATAGGACCACAAAATGACATAAGAGTGACTTCAGAGTTCGGAGGCACATACAAATCCTCTACAATAAAGAGACCACGACCAGCATTAGTAATAGTGGATGGAGCAATCATATAGCGATTACCCCAAAAGTTGAAAACCTCTCCATCTAAAGGAAGTGGTCCTCTATTCCATCCTCCATATCTTCTTCTATCATATGTTTGTACTAAAGAACGATCACGAGCTGGCAATGGATAATCTCCAGCCGTTTCATTCTCTAAACCAGGAGGTAGAGGATTTCTAGAAACCTCTGCTTGTAATTGATGAACAGCAAGTCCATGACGTGTACGAGGTATATTAACATTATGAGAAAAATCATCATCATCATCATCATCGAGCAAGTATTCCTGTATATCAATAATAATTTGATTTTATACATGGTTTTGAAATAAAAAAATGACATTAATATATATAGAAAATACATACCCAAGCATTATCACGTTGACTAGGTGATGGTGCATGCTCAAAAGTACCATACTCTGCCTCATGTTGAATACATTCCAATCGTGGTCTTCGATACGTGCCATAACAAGAGTTACACCAACATATAATATGCTCTTGATAGTAAAATTCATCATAATTCCTATCGGAGGACACATGTGAAGTCGTTGCATGGGTAGGAGGTGGTGGAGTACCCTCTGATTGATCAGAATTTGCACATCATAAGAAACATAAAAAAAATATATAAGTTATGTATCCATCAAATATAGTTAAAATTAAATATTTCATATACTTATAGTATAAAGTCGTTGCACGATGAGGAGACGGTGGTGGAGTTCCATCTGATTGATCAGAATCTACAAATAATGGTATTTGATATTAATAATTTGATTATCTACATAAATAAAAAATTCACATATACATATTTACACATACACACATATTCACATATACACATTTATACATACACACATATTCACATATACACAACACATATTATTGTGGGATAAATGCATGTATTTTGTATGAATGAGTGTATATGCATGCATGTGTGTGTACGTATATATGTGGATATGTATATGTGTGTTTATGTTATATGTATGTATATGTGTATATATATACATATATGCATGCGTATATGTTTGCATGTATATGTGTATGTGGGTATGTGTATGTGTATGTGTATGTGTATATGTGTGTATATATGTGTATGTATTCTGACTTTTTTTTCTGTTTGAGATTAAATTAACAGGAGATATTGCATGGTCGAAAAAAATAAGAGGCGAGCTAACATACCACCTGAGTCGTGGCAGTTTTTTCGTAGACAGCTACGTCTTCAGGAGTCATTTCCTCAGCAGAAGGTACACAAATTAATAGTTTATATTTATAATTTTTAGATATTTTAGTAATTTTTTAATTTAATTTATGTATTTTTTTCCTTGAATAAACAGGCTGCTGCAAAGAAGAGAGTGGAGTCGGGCCACACATCGCACTTAGGCCAAATGGGCCATAATGGTTTTGTAGCTACGTTTGTAAGTATATGTGTTATTGTGAGTATATTTTTTATTTTAGTTAAAATGCAAGCAACTAATGTTTTTTATTTGTTTCATTGCAGCGAAAGGATTATGGCCGATATCCTACGAAACACGAGATCGAGTATGCTACACATTTTGGATATCGGCGTTTGAGCGAGTATATACAAGATCATCCTGATGCCTTTGTGAGTATTTTTAAATTTTATATAATTATTTTGTTGTTATGAATGTTTTAATTATTTTATTGATTTATGTTTGTTATATGTAATACAGGAGTATTATGGGGAGACAAATATGGATGAGGTGGAGAGACAGACACAGGAGGGACGATCTCGATCGTCACAGGGTGATCATGAGGATGAGGATGAGGAAGATCAGGATGATCATGATATTGCTGATGATGATGATGATCATGATGATGATGATTAGGATTTTAGACGTTGATTATGACATTGGATTATATGTATTTACATTGATATATATATATATATTTATCTATATATTTTTCATTTCAGTCATGTTTTGAATTGTGTGTATGGTATTAAGTAATGAAGAGTTTTGTTCTATTGATTGTTATTATTGTTTATATTAAGCATGTGTTTTAATACTTTAATTATATAATTCATTCATATGTGTGTACCTAAGTGTATATATATGTGTGTGTATATGTATGTATGTGCATGTGTATGTGTGTGTATATGTATGTATGTGCATGTGCATGTATAAGTGTATATGTGTGTATGAGTATGTGCATGTGCATGTGTATGTGTGTATATGTATATGCATGTATATGTATAACTCTATGTGTATGTGTGTGTATGTGCATGTATATGTGTATATGTGCATGTGTATGTGTGCGTATATGTATGTATATGCATGTGCATGTATAAGTGTATATGTATGTATCAATATGTGCATGTTCTTGTGTATGTGTGTGTATATGTATAACTCTATGTGTATGTGTGTGTATGTGCATGTATATGTGTATATGTAGGTATATGCATGTGTGTGTGCTTCTTCATCATGTATAAGTGTATGAGTGCATATCAATAAGTGTGAGTATGGTATGTAATGAAAATAACACAATTCAAATGATCTACAAATAATAGAAATTGTACTTACAATTGTGATCCATAGTTTTTGCTTGGTTAGCTTCTTGAATAACCTGCAATAAAGAGAGAGAAGAGAGAGAGAGAGAGAGAGATCTAGAGAGAGAGAGAGAGATCTAGAGAGAGAGAGTGAGATCTAGAGAGAGAGAGAGAGTGAGATCTAGAGAGAGAGAGAGATTTAGAGAGAGAGAGATCTAGAGAGAGAGAGAGAGAAAATTCAAAGAGAGAAAGATGTAGAAAGAGAGAAACAAAGACAGAGGGAGACAATAACAGAGAGCTTAAGCAAAACAACAATTCTGCATATACTTGCTTCAGCTCGTAAGCGCAGCGCAATTGCGAACGTTGGAGAGCTCTTCGATCGGATGCGTGAAAATGCCGATTGCAGAGCCTCCAACGTTTTAATTTTTGTTCGTCAACAGATCGTCGTATAAGCGATGCAACGCGTCGTCGTATAAGCGACATTTGCTTAGCGTCGCGTATACGACGGTCTGCACCGTCGCTTATACGACGGTGTGGACCGTCGCTTATGCGACACAAAAAAGCATCGCTTATACGACAGACTGCACCGTCGCTTATGCGACGCACAAAAGCGTCGCTTAAGCGACGCCTTTGACAAGCGTCGTTTAAGCGACGTTAGGCGGAAGCGTCACAATAGAGGTCGCAAATACCGTCGTTTTTTGCGTCGTATAATCGACGGTCCGCGCTCGACGGTAATTCCGACGCAAGTTGCAATTTTATAGCGACGAAATTCTGTCGCGTTAACCGTCGCTACACGCCCGTATTCCTTGTAGTGAGTAATGAACACCCCTAAATAGGTAAGTCCCAAGGCAATGGAATATTTACAGGGCGTTCAACAGAATTGGCAACAGGGAGGACATAGAAGGCAATTTCCAGTTGGTGTCACTTATGCAAATTTTGGAGGATTTCCAAGAGATGATCCTGATGCACATGTTAGAATGTTCAAAATTAACTACAGTGTACTCGAGAATCCAAATGACGCTGAGTATAAAGCCATCATTTTCCAATCCACTCTGGTTTAAGAAGTCGCTCAATGGTTGATAGAATTTGACCTTAATCATTTTTGGTGCTATGATGATATCCGAAATACTTTTCTACAACATTTTTGGCAAAAGAAGAATGCTACCAAAACCTTTGATTTTTTATAGAATAACAAATAGAACATGAATCAAGGAGTGTAAGAATATGCTACCATCTTTTGCAGTCATCTCATACAGCTCCCATAGGCAAATGCTAATTTGCCAAACAATGTCGTAACACAGTGGTTCATAAATGGAATTAACCCATAATTATGACAGGTAATGATAATCTGGTGTATAACCAGAATGACATTAGATAATTGAAATGGCTCTACAGCTAGAGAATAAAGTAGGCAGATTTGATGAAGACTTGGAATGGGTAAAGTCTGGTAAAAGAAAAGCTAAAGATGTGTTAAAACAAGTTTTTTGTGTAAAGTGCAAAAATCCAAGGCATGTAGCCGCAAATTATGCTTTAAACTAGGTCTATTGTGCAATTTGCAAAAATGGGAGCCATTCCATAAATATGTGTCCATACAATGCTAAGGCACAAAACTGACTTGCAGTGAACGCAGTCATACAAGAGCCTGGTGAGTCTACAATAAACTGTGTTCCTCCTTAGATGCAGAACACGACTTACTCTTCATACACAAATTTCAGAGCATCACGAACCGGAAATTACAATCCACAATGCTAGAATGAAGGAGCTGCCAATATAGTTAATCAAGCATTCGAGCCAAGATGCTGTGTAGGATTCGAAACGAGCTTTCCAACGAGCTATAGAGCTCAAAAAATGGACTTTGGATGAAAAAGTTATGTCAAATCAGGCTCCTGGGGGTCAAAACAGGCAAACAGGACCTTTTGGAAAAAATCGCGATTTTGTGAACTTCAAGAGAATCGCGATTTTGTGAACTTCAAGAGAATCGCGATATTGTGAACTCCAACAGAATCGCGATTTTGTACCTTGAGAATCGTGTTTTCACACAATCGTGTTTTTGGCTGAAAATCGTGATTTTTGAGAATCGCGATTTTGAGTAGAGAAACATGTTTTCATAGAATCGTGGTTCACAGAATCGTGGTTCACAAAATCATGTTTTCACAGAATCGTGTTTTAGAGAATCATGTTCTAGAGAATCGCGATTTTTTCTCAAAGAATCGTGAATTTCAAAAATTAGAGAATCGCGATTTTGAGCAGAGAATCGTGTTTTCACAGAATCGTGGTTCACAGAATCATGGTTCACAAAATCGTGTTTTCATAGAATCGTGTTTTGAAAATCGCGATTTTGTCTCAAAGAATCGTGGTTTCCAAAAATTTAGAGAATCGTGATTTTGAGCACAACCACAGAATCGTGTTTTCTTAGAATCGTGTTTTTGACATGAAAATCGCGATTGCCAAGAGAGAATCGTGTTTTTTGAAAATCAGGTTTTAGAGAATTGTGTCTTAGAGAATCGTGTCTTAGAGAATCGTGTTCTAGAGAATCGCAATTTTATCTCAGAGAATCGTGGTTTCCAAAAATTTAGAGAATCGCAATTTTGAGCAGAACCACAGAATCGTGTTTTCTCAGAATCGTGTTTTCTCAGAATCGTGTTTTTTTTGGAGGAAAATCGTGATTTGTGAGAATCGCGATTTTAAGCACAACCACAGAATCGTGATTCTGAGAATTACCAAAGAATCGTGTTATTTTTCAAAAGGCTTTTAGGCGGGAAACAGAGAATCGCGATTTTCAAAAAAAAATCGAATTTTCACAGAATCGTGATTTTCATCACAGAATCGCGTTTTTTGGCGGGAACTTCGAATTTCTAAGAGTCGAGCAATGGCGAGCTTCGTATGTGCAGAAAATCATGAAAAAACACAGCGCTTGCACTCTCTTGCACTTCCAAACTCCTCCTCGCACAATAATGCATGAAAGATGGTATGAAAATGATAAAAATGCACTAAAAAACAAGAAAATTCTATGAAGAAGAAGATGGAAGAAGATGGAGATGGTGATGATGATGAAGATGAAGAAGAAAAATCAGAAACTGAACATAAATGACAATTTTTTTACCTTCCAACGTCGCAAATCTACGATCTTACCATCACAACCCTCGTCCTCGAAGCTCTCTCCCCGGCAACGGCACCAAAATTTGGTGTAGCTCAAGCGTAAGCACCACCTCGTTTACTTGTCAATCCGCGGAGACGTGAGGACCGGTATGAAGACCACGAGCAAGTGAAGGCACAAGTGTGTGAGTGAAAGCACACAAGCATGCACACACATACACACACACGCACACAAGCCAAGATCAAAGAGAGGAACAATGGAAAGCTTCGATTGCAAAAGAGTTCTCTTACAAAAGCTCTATTCTCTAACAAGCTAACCTCAAAAATGAGCTCTCTAGCTCTTTTTATAGTTTTTTGAGTAGTTTTGGCACTGTCCAGACCTAGTGTTCGGCTTAGTTAAAAATAAGGTTCCAGGGCTTATTTGAGGGCTCAAACGGAGTCTAAAAATTATGAAAATTGGTAGGACGATACTTCTAATACTCCTCAAGATTGAGGACTCCTCCGCTTGAACAAAATGGAATTACAAAAATAGAAAATGGTATTTACAATGGTTTTTAGTGATGAAAATCACTATTTCTATAGGGTTTTGTTCTGAAAATTTGACATACACTTCTTGGAGCTCCCTACTTGCTCCTTCTTCTTGTGTGTGTCCACCTTTCTGATGTGCTTCCATGCTTGTGCTTGACTTTGAGTTCCAACACCTTGGTTACAAGGTGATCTTCTCTGCTTAGTCCTTTCGCATATAAAAGGGCAATATGGTTATTGCAAAAGGAAGCAAAGTTGGCTCACTTTATCCTTTATTTGTATCACAGAAAGAACACTTGTTAGCTGTTACTGAACAGCCTATGGCTTGTATTTGGCATGGTCATTTGGGCCATATATCTCGTAGTGGAATGGAAAATCTTTCTTGTTCTGGCTACCTCTTTTTAGTTATGCTCTCAACCTTGCTTACTTCATGACTCTTTTCTTGTCCTAAGCCTTGGTTATATTGTAGGGCTTGAGCTCTAGTTACTACTTACACTAGGGCTATTGTGATCGTACTCCCATTAGAATGTACAACTAAGCTAATAACATTGATCGGTATGTTTTTTTGTGCATTGTTATCCATCGGACACCTTTGTAATTAGAATACCCCTGAAACGTCTCATCAAAGAGACAGAGGCTATAATGTAACTTTTCAATGTGAATAAAAAACATTCTATCTTGTGTGCACGGATGACGAAGTCAAGAAGATAGGTATCAAACGTGTCAAACTATCTAGATTCTACTACATTGAGTAGTTCGCTTTAATATATTTCAAATATCTCCAAATGTTATGTATTGTCTGGTGAAGTAAGTGATTATCTATGTGGTAATACAATGAATAATTAAGTAATTCTATGAGTAACACAATTTAGCAGATTATTCAATCTATGATTTGGTGAAGATGGTATAGTAGATTGTCATTGTGTCTAATAATTCAATAAGTTATTTTGGTGAAGTAGCCTGGGAGAAACAAAGGAATCCAGTCATCACTAGATTTTGCCACCCCAAGAACCTTGTCAACCTCTCATGTTCCTTCACACTACTAGATAAATACAGGTTAACATAGGCGATCCTGCTAAGGAGTGGTTACTATCAACTACATGTTGGTAATGCACTTCAGTGAGAGTTATCTGAAGTACTAAAGTGATAAACACCCCATTCAAGTAAACAGTGCATTAGGGACCCCATAGTGTAAAAATAGTGAAGGCACAACTTGAAACGGAAAGAGTGCTGCAAGTGGACGTATGTCGCCAAAGTATTTCCTCATTTTCAATCTTCAAGAAGCACCGATGAAATTTCACTATTTGGTAGCAACTCAAGTTTTGATGAAAGTTTGGTGTCTAGAAAGAGTCTGGTTGTTGATAGTCTTTTGGGTGTTGTCAAAGATCCAGTTCCAAATGAAAAGATGCAACATATATAGTCTACATAGATTGAATCTACCTCCAAAGTTGTGATAGATATCACAAAACTCGCAAAAGTGCCGGTGTGGAAATCGCTTATTACAAGAAACGGTTGGAGAACACCAATTGAAAGGCATCTTGCACAATTCCCACTATTGTGGAGTAGTAGGAAATTGCCCCAAACAAAAGATTTAGAGCCTATTCAACCATTGAATGTGTAACTCCCGCAAGGAGTACCTATCATTACTGATCAAGCATCACCCATGATCTCTAATTCTGATGAAGTAATGAACACCCCTAAATAGGTAAGTCCCAAGGCAATGGAATATTTACAGGGTGTTCAACAGAATTGGCAACAGGGAGGACATAGAAGGCAATTTCCAGTTGGTGTCACTTATGCAAATTTTGGAGGATTTCCAAGAGATGATCCTGATGCACATGTTAGAATGTTCAAAATTAACTACAGTGTACTCGAGAATCCAGATGACGCTGAGTATAAAGCCATCACTTTCCAATCCACTCTAGTTTAAGAAGTCCCTCGATGGTTGATAGAATTTGACCTTAATCATTTTTGGTGCTATGATGATATCCGAAATACTTTTCTACAACATTTTTGGCGAAAGAAGAACGCTATCAAAACCTTTGATTTTTTATAGAATAACAAGTAGAACATGAATCAAGGAGTGTAAGAATATGCTACCATCTTTTGCAGTCATCTCATACAGCTCCCGTAGGCAAATGCTAATTTGCCAAACAATGTCGTAACACAGTGGTTCATAAATGGAATTAACCCACAATTGTGATAGGTAATGATAATCTGGTCTATCAACAGAATGACATTAGATGTAGTAATTGAAATGGCTCTACAGCTGGAGCATAAAGTAGGCAGATTTATTGAAGACTTGGAATGGGAAAAGTCTGGTAAAAGCAAAGCTGAAGATGTGTTAAAACAAGATTTTTGTGTAAAGTGCAAAAATCCAAGGCATGTAGCCGCAAATATTGCTTTAAACTAGGTCTATTGTGCAATTTGCAAAAATGGGAGCCATTCCATAAATATGTGTCCATACAATGCTAAGGCACAAAACTGACTTGCAGTGAACGCAGTCATACAAGAGCCTGGTGAGTCTACAATGAACTATGTTCCTCCTTAGATGCAGAACACGACTTACTCTTCATACACAAATTTCATAGCATCACGACCCAGAAATTACAATCCACAATGCTAGAATGAAGGAGCTGCCAATATAATTAATCGAGCATTCCAGCCAAGATGCCGTGTAGGATTCGAAACGAGCTTTCCAACGAGCTATAGAGCTCAAAAAATGGACTTTGGATGAAAAATTTATGTCAAATCACGCTCCTGGGGGTCAAAACAGGCAAACAGGACCTTTTGGAAAAAATCGCGATTTTGTGAACTTCAAGAGAATCGCGATTTTATGAACTGCAAGAGAATCGTGATTTTGTGAATCCAAGAGAATCGCGATTTTGTACCTTGAGAATTGTGTTTTCACAAAATCGTGTTTTTGGCTGAAAATTGTGATTTTTGAGAATCGCAAATTTGAGCAGAGAATCGTGTTTTCAGAGAATCGTGGTTCACAGAATCGTGGTTCACAAAATTGTGTTTTCAATGAATCGTGTTTTAGAGAATCGTGTTCTAGAGAATCGCGATTTTGTCTGAGAGAATCGTGATTTTCAAAATTTAGAGAATCGTGATTTTGAGCAGAGAATCCTGTTTTCACAGAATCGTGGTTCACAGAATCATGGTTCACAAAATCGTGTTTTCATAGAATCGTGTTTTGAAAATCACGATTTTGCCTCAGAGAATCGTGGTTTCCAAAAATTTAGAGAATCGCGATTTTGAGCACAACCACAGAATCGTGTTTTCTTAGAATCGTGTTTTTGACATGAAAATCGCGATTGCCAACAGAGAATCGTGTTTTTTGAAAATCGTGTTTTAGAGAATCGTGTCTTAGAGAATCGTGTCTTAGAGAATCGTGTCTTAGAGAATCGTGTCTTAGAGAATCGTGTCTTAGAGAATCGTGTCTTAGAGAATCGTGTTCTAGAGAATCATGATTTTATCTCAGAGAATCGTGGTTTCCAAAAATTTAGAGAATCGTGATTTTCAGCACAACCATAGAATCGTGTTTTCTCAGAATCATGTTTTTTTGGCTGAAAATCGTGATTTGTGAGAATCACGATTTTAAGCACAACCACAGAATCGCGATTCTGAGAATGACCACATAATTGTCTTCTTTTCAAAAGGATTTTAGGCGGGAAACACAGAATAACAATTTTCAAAAAAAATTGAATTTTCACAGAATCGTGATTTTCATCACAGAATTGCGTTTTTTGGCGGGAACTTCGAATTTCTGAGCGCCGAGCAATGGCGAGCTCCGTATGTGCAGAAAATCATGAGAAAACAGAGCGCTTGCACTCTCTTGCACTTCCTAACTCCTCCTCGCACAATAATGCATGAAAGATGGTATGAAAATAATGAAAATGCACTAAAAAACAAGAAAATTCTATGAAAAAGAAGATGGAAGAAGATGGAGATGGTGATGATGATGAAGATGAAGAAGAAAAATCAGAAAATAAACAAAAATAACAGTTTTTTAACCTTCCAACGTCGCAAATCTACGATCTTACCATCACAACGCTCGTCCTCGAAGCTCTCTCCCCGGCAATGGCACCAAAATTTGGTGTAGCTCAAGCGTAAGCACCACCTCCTTTACTTGTCAATCCGCGGAGACGTGAGGATCGGTATGAAGACCACGAGCAAGTGAAGGCACAAGTGTGTGAGTGAAAGCACACAAGCATGCACACACATACACACACACGCACACAAGGCAAGATCAAAGAGAGGAACAATGGAAAGCTTTGATTGCAAAAGAGTTCTCTTACAAAAGCTCTATTCTGTAACAAGCTAACCTCAAAAATGAGCTCTCTAGCTCTTTTTATAGTTTTTTGAGTAGTTTTGGCCCTGTCCAGACCTAGTGTCCGACCTAGTTAAAAATTAGGTCCCATGGCTTATTTGAGGGCTCAAACGGAGTCTAAAAATTATGAAAATTGGTAGGACGATACTTCTAATACTCCTCAAGCTCGAGGACTCCTCGGCTCGAACAATATGGAGTTACAAAAATAGAAAATGGTATTTACAATGGTTTTTAGTGATGAAAATCACTATTTCTATAGGGCTTTCTTTTGAAAATTTTACATACACTTCTTGGAGCTCCCTACTTGCTCCTTCTTCTTGTGTGTGTCCACCTTTCTGATGTGCTTCCATGCTTGTGCTTGACTTTGAGTTCCAACACCTTGGTTACAAGGTGATCTTCTCTGCTTAGTCCTTTCGCATATAAAAAGGCAATATGGTTATTGCAAAAGGAAGCAAAGTTGGTTCACTTTATCCTTTATTTGTATCACGGAAAGAACACTTGTTAGCTGTTACTAAACAGCCTATGGCTTGTATTTGGCATGGTCATTTGGGCCATATATCTCGTAGTGGAATGGAAAATCTTTCTTGTTCTGGCTACCTCTTTTTAGTTATGCTCTCAACCTTGCTTACTTCATGACTCTTTTCTTGTCCTAAGCCGTGGTTATATTGTAGGGCTTGAGCTCTAGTTACTACTTGCGCTAGGGCTATTGTGATCGTACTCCCTTTAGAATGGACAACTAAGCTAATAACATTGATCGATATGTTTTTTTGTGCATTGTTATCCATCGGACACCTTTGTAATTAGAATACCCCTGAAACGTCTCATCAAAGAGACAGAGGCTATAATGTAACTTTTCAATGTGAATAAAAAACATTCTATCTTGTGTGCACGGATGACGAAGTCAAGAAGATAGGTATCAAACGTGTCAAACTATCTAGATTCTACTACATTGAGTAGTTCGCTTTAATATATTTGAAATATCTCAAAATGTTATGTATTGTCTGGTGAAGTAAGTGATTATCTATGTGGTAATACAATGAATAATTAAGTAATTCTATGAGTAACACAATTTAGCAGATTAGTCAATCTATGATTTGGTGAAGATGGTATAGTAGATTGTCATTGTGTCTAATAGTTTAGTAAGTTATTTTGCTGAAGTGGCCTGGGATAAACAAAGGAATCCACTCATCACTAGATTTTGCCACCCCAAGAACCTTGTCAACCTCTCATGTTCCTTCACACTACTAGATAAATAGAGGTTAACATAGGCGATCCTGCTAAGGAGTGGTTACTATCAACTACATGTTGGTAATGCACTTCAGTGAGAGTTATCTGAAGTACTAAAGTGATAAACACCCCATTCAAGTAAACAGTGCATTAGGGACCCCATAGTGTAAAAATAGTGAAGGCACAACTTCAAACGGAAAGAGTGCTGAAAGTGGACGTATGTCACCAAAGTATTTCCTCATTTTCAATCTTCAAGAAGCACCGATGAAATTTCACTATTTGGTAGCAACTCAAGTTTTGATGAAAGTTTGGTGTCTAGAAAGAGTGTGGTTGTTGATAGTCTTTTGGGTGTTGTCAAAGATCTAGTTCCAAATGAAAAGATGCAACATATATAGTCTACATAGAGTGAATCTACCTCCAAAGTTATGGTAGATATCACAAAACTCGCAAAAGTGCTAGTGTGGAAATCGCTTCTTACAAGAGACGGTTGGAGAACACCAATTGAGAGGCATCTTGCACAATTCCCACTATTCTGGAGTAGTAGGAAATTGCCCCAAACAAAAGATTTAGAGCCTATTCAACCATTGAATGTGTAACTCCCGCAAGGAGTACCTATCATTACTGATCAAGCATCACCCATGATCTCTAATTCTGATGCAGTAATGAACACCCCTAAATAGGTAAGTCCCAAGGCAATGGAATATTTACAGGGCGTTCAACAGAATTGGCAACAGGGAGGACATAGAAGGCAATTTCCAGTTGTTGTCACTTATGCAAATTTTGGAGGATTTCCAAGAGATGATCCTGATGCACATTATAGAATGTTCAAAATTAACTACAGTGTACTCGAGAATCCAGATGACGTTGAGTATAAAGCCATCATTTTCCAATCCACTCTGGTTTAAGAAGTCGCTCGATGGTTGATAGAATTTGACCTTAATCATTTTTGGTGCTATGATGATATCCGAAATACTTTTCTACAACATTTTTGGCGAAAGAAGAACGCTACCAAAACCTTTGATTTTTTATAGAATAACAAATAGAACATGAGTCAAGGAGTGTAAGAATATGCTACCATCTTTTGCAGTCATCTCATACAGCTCCCATAGGCAAATGCTAATTTGCCAAAGAATGTCGTAACACAGTGGTTCATAAATGGAATTAGCCCACAATTGTGACAGGTAATGATAATCTCATGTATCAACATAATGACATTAGATGTAGTAATTGAAATGGCTCTACAGCTGGAGCATAAAGTAGGCAGATTTGTTGAAGAGTTGGAATGGGTAAAGTCTAGTAAAAGCAAAGCTGAAGATGTGTTAAAACAAGTTTTTTGTGTAAAGTGCAAAAATCCAAGGCATGTAGCCGCAAATTGTGCTTTAAACTAGGTCTATTGTGCAATTTGCAAAAATGGGAGCCATTCCATAAATATGTGTCCATACAATGCTAAGGCACAAAACTGACTTGCAGTGAACGAAGTCATACAAGAGCCTGGTGAGTCTACAATGAACTGTGTTCCTCCTTAGATGCAGAACACGACTTACTCTTCATACACAAATTTCATAGCATCATGACCCGGAAATTACAATCCATGATGCTAGAATGAAGGAGCTGCCAATATAATTAATCGAGCATTCCAGCCAAGATGCCGTGTAGGATTCCAAACGAGCTTTCCAATGAGCTATAGAGCTCAAAAAATGGACTTTGGATGAAAAAGTTATGTCAAATCAGGCTCCTGGGGGTCAAAACAGGCAAACAGGACCTTTTGGAAAAAATCGCGATTTTGTGAACTTCAAGGGAATCGCGATTTTGTGAACTTCAAGAGAATCGCGATTTTGTGAATCCAAGAGAATCGCAATTTTGTACCTTGAGAATCGTGTTTTCACAAAATCGTGTTCTTGGCTAAAAATTGTGATTTTTGAGAATCGCAATTTTGAGCAGAGAATCGTGTTTTCACAGAATCGTGGTTCACAGAATCGTGGTTCACAAAATCGTGTTTTCACAGAATCGTGTTTTAGAGAATCGTGTTCTAGAGAATCGTGATTTTGTCTGAGAGAATCGTGATTTTCAAAATTTAGAGTATCGTGATTTTGAGCAGAGAATCCTGTTTTCACAGAATCGTGGTTCACAGAATCATGGTTCACAAAATCGTGTTTTCATAGAATCGTGTTTTGAAAATCACGATTTTGTCTCAGAGAATCGTGGTTTCCAAAAATTTAGAGAATCGTGATTTTGAGCACAACCACAGAATCGTGTTTTTTTAGAATGGTGTTTTTGACATGAAAATCGTGATTGCCAACAGAGAATCGTGTTTTTTGAAAATCGTGTTTTAGAGAATCGTGTCTTAGAGAATCGTGTCTTAGATAATCGTGTTCTAGAGAATCACGATTTTATCTCAGAGAATCGTGGTTTCCAAAAATTTAGAGAATCGTGATTTTGAGCACAACCATAGAATCGTGTTTTCTCAGAATCGTGTTTTTTTTGGCTAAAAATCGTGATCTGTGAGAATCGCGATTTTAAGCACAACCACAGAATTGCGATTCTGAGAATGACCACAGAATCGTGTTCTTTTCAAAAGGCTTTTAGGCGGGAAACACAAAATTGCAATTTTCCAAAAAAATTGAATTTTCACATAATCGTGATTTTCATCACAGAATCGCATTTTTTGGTGGGAACTTTGAATTTCTGAGCGCCAAGCAATGGCGAGCTCCGTATGTGCAGAAAATCATGAGGAAACATAGCGCTTGCACTCTCTTGCACTTCCTAACTCCTCCTCGCACAATAATGCATGAAAGATGGTATGAAAATGATGAAAATACACTAAAAAACAAGAAAATTCTATGAAGAAGAAGATGGAAGAAGATGGAGATGGTGATGATGATGAAGATGAAGAAGAAAAATCAGAAAATGAACAAAAATGACAGTTTTTCTACCTTCCAACGTCGCAAATCTACGATCTTACCATCACAACGCTCGTCCTCGAAGCTCTCTCCCCGGCAACGGTGCCAAAATTTGGTGTAGCTCAAGAGTAAGCACCACCTCCTTTACTTGTCAATCCACGGAGACGTGAGGACCGGTATGAAGACCACGAGCAAGTGAAGGCACAAGTGTGTGAGTGAAAGCACACAAGCATGCACACACACGCACACAAGGCAAGATCAAAGAGAGGAACAATGGAAAGCTTCGATTGCAAAAGAGCTCTTTTACAGAAGCTCTATTCTCTAACAAGCTAACCTCAAAAATGAGATCTCTAGCTCTTTTTATAGGTTTTTGAGTAGTTTTGGCCCTGTCCAGACCTAGTGTCCGACCTAGTTAAAAATTAGGTCCCATGGCTTATTTGAGGGCTCAAACGAAGTCTAAAAATTATGAAAATTGGTAGGACGATACTTCTAATACTCCTCAAGATTGAGGACTCCTTCGCTTGAACAAAATGGAATTACAAAAATAGAAAATGGTATTTACAATGGTTTTTAGTGATGAAAATCACTATTTCTATAGGGTTTTGTTCTGAAAATTTGACATACACTTCTTGGAGCTCCCTACTTGCTCCTTCTTCTTGTGTGTGTCCACCTTTCTGATGTGCTTCCATGCTTGTGCTTGACTTTGAGTTCCAACACCTTGGTTACAAGGTGATCTTCTCTGCTTAGTCCTTTCGCATATAAAAGGGCAATATGGTTATTGCAAAAGGAAGCAAAGTTGGCTCACTTTATCCTTTATTTGTATCATGGAAAGAACACTTGTTAGCTGTTACTGAACAGCCTATGGCTTGTATTTGGCATGGTCATTTGGGCCATATATCTCGTAGTGCAATGGAAAATCTTTCTTGTTCTGGCTACCTCTTTTTAGTTATGCTCTCAACCTTGCTTACTTCATGACTCTTTTCTTGTCCTAAGCCTTGGTTATATTGTAGGGCTTGAGCTCTAGTTACTACTTGCACTAGGGCTTTTGTGATCCTACTCCCATTAGAATATACAACTAAGCTAATAAAATTGATCGGTATGTTTTTTTTTGCATTGTTATCCATCGGACACCTTTGTAATTAGAATACCCCTGAAACGTCTCATCAAAGAGACAGAGGCTATAATGTAACTTTTCAATGTGAATAAAAAACATTCTATCTTGTGTGCACGGATGACAAAGTCAAGAAGATAGGTATCAAACGTGTCAAACTATCTAGATTCTACTACATTGAGTAGTTCGCTTTAATATATTTGAAATATCTCAAAATGTTATGTATTGTCTGGTGAAGTAAGTGATTATCTATGTGGTAATACAATGAATAATTAAGTAATTCTATGAGTAACACAATTTAGCAGATTATTCAATGTATCATTTGGTGAAGATAGTATAGTAGATTGTCATTGTGTCTAATAATTCAATAAGTTATTTTGGTGAAGTAACCTGGGAGAAACAAAGGAATCCAGTCATCACTAGATTTTGCCACCCCAAGAACCTTTCAACCTCTCATGTTCCTTCACACTACTAGATAAATAGAGGTTAACATAGGCAATCCTGCTAAGGAGTGGTTACTATCAACTACATGTTGGTAATGCACTTCAGTGAGAGTTATCTGAAGTACTAAAGTGATAAACACCCCATTCAAGTAAACAATGCATTAGGGACCCCATAGTGTAAAAATAGTGAAGGCACAACTTCAAACGGAAAGAGTGCTGCAAGTGGACGTATGTCACCAAAGTATTTCCTCATTTTCAATCTTCAAGAAGCACCGATGAAATTTCACTATTCAGTAGCACCTCAAGTTTTGATGAAAGTTTGGTGTCTAGAAAGAGTCTGGTTGTTGATAGTCTTTTGGGTGTTGTCAAAGATCCAGTTCCAAATGAAAAGATGCAACATATATAGTCTAGATAGATTGAATCTACCTCCAAAGTTGTGGTAGATATCACAAAACTCGCAAAAGTGCCGGTGTGGAAATCCCTTATTACAAGAGACGGTTGGAGAACACCAATTGAAAGGCATCTTGCACAATTCCCACTATTCTGGAGTAGTAGGAAATTGCCCCAAACAAAAGATTTAGAGCCTATTCAACCATTGAATGTTTAACTCCCGCAAGGAGTACCTATCATTACTGATCAAGCATCACCCATGATCTCTAATTTTGATGCGGTAATGAACACCCCTAAATAGGTAAGTCCCAAGGGAATGGAATATTTATAGGGCGTTCAACAAAATTGGCAATAGGGAGGACATAGAAGGCAATTTCCAGTTGGTGTCACTTATGCAAATTTTGGAGGATTTTCAAGAGATGATCCTGATGCACATGTTAGAATGTTCAAAATTAACTACAGTGTACTCGAGAATCTAGATGACGCTGAGTATAAAGCCATCATTTTCCAATCCACTCTGGTTTAAGAAGTCGCTCGATGGTTGATAGAATTTGACCTTAATCATTTTTGGTGCTATGATGATATCCGAAATACTTTTCTACAACTCTTTTGGCGAAAGAAGAATGCTACCAAAACCTTTGATTTTTTATAGAATAACAAATACAACATGAATCAAGGAGTGTAAGAATATGCTACCATCTTTTGCAGTCATCTCATACAGCTCCCATAGGCAAATGCTAATTTGCCAAACAATGTTGTAACACAGTGGTTCATAAATGGAATTAACCCACAATTGTGACAGGTAATGATAATCTGGTGTATCAACAAAATGACATTAGATGTAGTAATTGAAATGGCTCTATAGCTGGAGCATAAAGTAGGCAGATTTACTGAAGACTTGGAATGGGTAAAGTCTGGTAAAAGCAAAGCTGAAGATGTGTTAAAACAAGTTTTTTGTGTAAAGTGCAAAAATCCAAGGCATGTAGTCGCAACTTGTGCTTTGAACTAGGTCTACTGTGCAATTTGCAAAAATGGGAGCCATTCCATAAATATGTGTCCATACAATGCTAAGGCACAAAACTGACTTGCAGTGAACGCAGTCATACAAGAGCCTGGTGAGTCTACAATGAACTGTGTTCCTCCTTAGATGCAGAACACGACTTACTCTTCATACACAAATTTCAGAGCATCACGAACCGGAAATTACAATCCACAATGCTAGAATGAAGGAGCTGCCAATATAATTAATCAAGCATTACAGCCAAGATGTCGTGTAGGATTCGAAACGAGCTTTCCAACGAGCTATAGAGCTCAAAAAATGGACTTTGGATGAAAAAGTTATGTCAAATCAGGCTCCTGGGGGTCAAAACAGGCAAACAAGACCTTTTGGAAACAATCGCGATTTTGTGAACTTCAAAAAAATCGCGATTTCGTGAACTTCAAGAGAATCGCAATTTTGTGAACTCCAAGAGAATCCTGATTTTGTACCTTGAGAATCGTGTTTTTGGCTGAAAATCGTGATTTTTGAGAATCGCGATTTTGAGTAGAGAATCGTGTTTTCACATAATCATGGTTCACAAAATCATGTTCTCAGAGAATCGTGTTTTAGAGAATCCTGTTCTAGAGAATCGCGATTTTGTCTCAGAGAATCGTGATTTTCAAAATTTAGAGAATCGCGATTTTGAGTAGAGAATCGTGTTTTCACAAAATCGTGGTTCACAAAATCGTGTTTTCATAAAATCGTGTTTTGAAAATCGCGATTTTGTCTCAGAGAATCGTGGTTTCCAAAAATTTAGAGAATCGCGGTTTTGAGCACAACCACAGAATCGTGTTTTCTAAGAATCGTGTTTTTGACATGAAAATCGCGATTGCCAATAGAGAATCGTGTTTTTTTTTTAAATCATGTTTTAGGGAATCGTGTCTTAGAGAATCGTGTTCTAGAGAATCACGATTTTATCTCAGAGAATCGTGGTTTCCAAAAATTTAGAGAATCGTAATTTTGAGCACAACCACAGAATCGTGTTTTCTCAGAATCGTGTTTTTTTTGCTGAAAATCGTGATTTGTGAGAATCGCGATTTTAAGCACAACCACAGAATCGTGATTCTGAGAATAACCACAGAATCGTGTTCTTTTCAAAAGGCTTTTAGGCGGGAAACAGAGAATCGCGATTTTCAAAAAAAATTGAATTTTCACAGAATCATGATTTTCATCACAGAATTGCGTTTTTTGGTGGGAACTTCGAATTTCTGAGCGCCGAGCAATGGCGAGAAAACACAGTGCTTGCACTCTCTTGCACTTCCTAACTCCTCCTCAACCAATAATGCATGAAAGATGGTATGAAAATGATGAAAATGCACTAAAAAACAAGAAAATTCTATGAAGAAGAAGATGGAAGAAGATGGAAATGGTGATGATGATGAAGATGAAGAAGAAAAATCAGAAAATGAACAAAAATGATAGTTTTTTTACCTTCCAACGTCGCAAATCTACGATCTTACCATCACAACACTCGTCCTCGAAGCTCTCTCCCCGGCAATGGCGCCAAAATTTGGTGTAGCTCAAGCGTAAGCAGCACCTCCTTTACTTGTCAATCCGTGGAGACGTGAGGACCGTATGAAGACCACGAGCAAGTGAAGGCACAAATGTGTGAGTGAAAGCACATAAGCATGCACACACATACACACACACGCACACAAGGCAAGATCAAAGAGAGGAACAATGGAAAGCTTCGATTGCAAAAGAGTTCTCTTACAAAAGCTCTATTCTCTAACAAGCTAACCTCAAAAATGAGCTCTCTAGCTCTTTTTATAGTTTTGTGAGTAGTTTTGGCCCTGTCCAGACCTAGTGTCCGGCCTAATTAAAAATTAGGTTCCAGGGCTTATTTGAGGGCTCAAACGGAGTCTAAAAATTATGAAAATTGGTAGGACGATACCTCTAATACTCCTCAAGTTCGAGGACTCCTCGGCTTGAACAAAATGGAGTTAAAAAAATAGAAAATGGTACTTACAGTGGTTTTTAGTGATCAAAATCACTCTTTTTATAGGGTTATCTTCTGAAAATTTGACATACACTTCTTGGAGCTCCCTACTTGCTCCTTCTTCTTGTGTGTGTCCACCTTTCTGATGTGCTTCCATGCTTGTGCTTGACTTTGAGTTCCAACACCTTGGTTACAAGGTGATCTTCTCTGCTTAGTCCTTTTGCATATAAAAAGGCAATATGGTTATTGCAAAAGGAAGCAAAGTTGGCTCACTTTATCCTTTATTTGTATCACGGAAAGAACACTTGTTAGTTGTTACTGAATAGCCTATGGCTTGTATTTGGCATGGTCATTTGGGCCATATATCTCGTAGTGGAATGGAAAATCTTTCTTGTTCTGGCTACCTCTTTTTAGTTATGCTCTCAACCTTGCTTACTTCATGACTCTTTTCTTGTCCTAAGCCTTGGTTATATTGTAGGGCTTGAGCTCTAGTTACTACTTGCACTAGGGCTGTTGTGATCGTACTCCCATTAGAATGTACAACTAAGCTAATAACATTGATCGGTATGTTTTTTTGTGCATTGTTATCCACCGGACACCTTTGTAATTAGAATACCCCTGAAACGTCTCATCAAAGAGACAGAGGCTATAATGTAACTTTTCAATGTGAATAAACAACATTCTATCTTGTGTGCACAGATGACGAAGTCAAGAAGATAGGTATCAAACGTGTCAAACTATCTAGATTCTACTACATTGAGTAGTTTGCTTTAATATATTTGAAATATCTCAAAATGTTATGTATTGTCTGGTGAAGTAAGTGATTATCTATGTGGTAATACAATGAATAATTAAGTAATTCTATGAGTAACACAATTTAGCAGATTATTCAATCTATGATTTGGTAAAGATAGTATAGTAGATTGTCATTGTGTCTAATAATTCAATAAGTTATTTTGGTGAAGTAGCCTGGGAGAAACAAAGGAATCCAGTCATCACTAGATTTTGCCACCCCAAGAACCTTGTCAACCTCTCATGTTCCTTCACACTACTAGATAAATAGAGGTTAACATAGGCAATCGTGCTAAAGAGTGGTTACTATGAACTACATGTTGGTAATGCACTTCAGTGAGAGTTATCTGAAGTACTAAAGTGATAAACACCCCATTCAAGTAAACAATGCATTAGGGACCCCATAGTGTAAGAATAGTAAAGGCACGACTTCAAACGGAAAGAGTACTGAAAGTGGACGTATGTCGCCAAAGTATTTCCTCATTTTCAATCTTCAAGAAGCACCGATGAAATTTCACTATTTGGTAGCAACTCAAGTTTTGATGAAAAATTGGTGTCTAGAAAGAGTCTGGTTGATGATAGTCTTTTGGGTGTTGTCAAAGATCTAGTTACAAATGAAAAGACGCAACATATATAGTCTACATAGATTGAATCTACCTCCAAAGTTGTGGTAGATATCACAAAACACGCAAAAGTGCCAGTGTGGAAATCGCTTATTACAAGAGATGGTTGGAGAACACCAATTGAAAGGCATCTTGCACAATTCCTACTATTCTGGAGTAGTAGGAAATTGCCCCAAACAAAAGATTTAGAGCCTATTCAACCATTGAATGTGTAACTCCCGCAAGGAGTACCTATCATTACTGATCAAGCATCACCCATGATCTCTATATCTGATGCAGTAATGAACACCCCTAAAGAGGTAAGTCCCAAGGAAATGGAATATTTACAGGGCGTTCAACGGAATTGGCAACAGGGAGGACATAGAAGGCAATTTCCAGTTGGTGTCACTTATGCAAATTTTGGAGGATTTCCAAGAGATGATCCTGATGCACATGTTAGAATGTTCAAAATTAACTACAATGTACTCGAGAATCCAGATGACGCTGAGTATAAAGCCATCATTTTCCAATCCACTCTGGTTTAAGAAGTGGCTCGATCGTTGATAGAATTTGACCTTAATCATTTTTGGTGCCATGATGATATCCGAAATACTTATCTACAACATTTTTGGCGAAAGAAGAATGCTACCAAAACCTTTGATTTTTTATATAATAACAAATACAACATGAATCAAGGAGTGTAAGAATATGCTACCATCTTTTGCAGTCATCTCATATAGCTCCCATGGGCAAATGCTAATTTGCCAAACAATGTCGTAACATAGTGGTTCATAAATGGAATTAACCCACAATTGTGACAGGTAATGATAATCTGGTGTATCAACAGAATGACATTAGATGTAGTAATTGAAATGGCTCTACAGCTGGAGCATAAAGTAGGCAGATTTGCTGAAGACTTGGAATGGGTAAAGTCTGGTAAAAGCAAAACTGAAGATGTGTTAAAACAAGTTTTTTGTGTAAAGTGCAAAAATCCAAGGCATGTAGCCGCAAATTGTGCTTTAAACTAGGTCTATTGTGCAATTTTCAAAAATGGGAGCCATTCCATAAATATGTGTCCATACAATGCTAAGGCACAAAATTGACTTGCAGTGAACGCAGTCATACAAGAGCCTGGTGAGTCTACAATGAACCGTGCTCCTCCTAGGATGCAGAACACGACTTACTCTTCATACACAAATTTCAGAGCATCACGAACCGGAAATTACAATCCACAATGCTAGAATGAAGGAGCTGCTAATATAATTAATCGAGCATTCCATCCAAGATGTCGTGTAGGATTCCAAACGTGCTTTCCAAGGAGCTATAGAGCTCAAAAAATGGACTTTGGACGAAAACGTTATGTCAAATCAGGCTCCTGGGGGTCAAAACAGGCAAACAGGACCTTTTGGAAAAAATCGCCATTTTGTGAACTTCAAGAGAATCGGGATTTTGTGAACTTCAAGAGAATCGCGATTTTGTGAACTCCAAGAGAATCGCGATTTTGTACCTTGAGAATCGTGTTTTCACAAAATCGTATTTTTGGCTAAAAATCATGATTTTTGAGAATCGCGATTATGAGCAGAGAATCGTGTTTTCACAGAATCGTGGTTCACAGAATCGTGGTTCACAAAATCGTGTTTTCATAGAATCGTGTTTTAGAGAATCGTGTTCTAGAGAATCACGATTTTGTCTCATAGATTCGTGATTTTCAAAATTTAGAGAATCGCGATTTTGAGCAGAGAATCGTGTTTTCACAGAATCGTGGTTCACACAATCGTGGTTCACAAAATCGTGTTTTCATAGAATCGTGTTTTGAAAATCGCAATTTTGTCTCAGAGAATCGTGGTTTCCAAAAATTTAGAGAATCGCGATTTTGAGCACAACCACAGAATCGTGTTTTCTCAGAATCGTGTTTTTTTGGCTGAAAATCGTGATTTGTGAGAATCGTGATTTTAAGCACAACCACAGAATCGCGATTCTGAGAATCACCACAGAACCGTGTTCTTTTCAAAAGGCTTTTAGGTGGGAAACAGAGAATCATGATTTTCAAAAAAGTTTGAATTTTCACATAATCATGATTTTCATCACAGGATCGCGTTTTTTGGCGGGAACTTCAAATTTCTGAGCACCGAGCAATGGCGAGCTCTATATGTGCAAAAAATCATGAAAAAACACAGCGCTTGCACTCTCTTGCACTTCTTAACTCCTCCTCGCACAATAATGCATGAAAGATGGTATGAAAATGATGAAAATGCACTAAAAAACAAGAAAATTCTATGAAGAAGAAGATGGAAGAAGATGGAGATGGTGATGATGATGAAGATGAAGAGGAAAAATCAGAAAATGAACAAAAATGATAGTTTTTTTACCTTCCAACGTCGCAAATCTACTATCTTACCATCACAACATTCGTCATCGAAGCTCTCTCCCCGACAACGGCACCAAAATTTGGTGTAGCTCAAGCGTAAACACCACCTCCTTTACTTGTCAGTCCGCAGAGACGTGAGGACCGGTAGAAAATGGTATTTACAATGGTTTGAACAAAATGGAGTTACAAAAATAGAAAATGGTATTTACAATGGTTTTTAGTGATGAAAATCACTATTTTTATAGGGTTTTCTTCTGAAAATTTGACATACACTTTTTGGAGCTCCCTACTTGCTCCTTCTTCTTGTGTGTGTCCACCTTTCTGATGTGCTTCCATGCTTGTGCTTGACTTTGAGTTCCAACACCTTGGTTACAAGGTGATCTTCTCTGCTTAGTCCTTTCGCATATAAAAAGGCAATATGGTTATTGCAAAAGGAAGCAAAGTTGGCTCACTTTATCCTTTATTTGTATCATGGAAAGAACACTTGTTAGCTGTTACTGAACAGCCTATGGCTTGTATTTGGCATGGTCATTTGGGCCATATATCTCGTAGTGGAATGGAAAATCTTTCTTGTTCTGGCTACCTCTTTTTAGTTATGCTCTCAACCTTGCTTACTTCATGACTCTTTTCTTGTCCTAAGCCTTGGTTATATTGTAGGGCTTGAGCTCTAGTTCCTACTTGCACTAGGGCTCTTGTGATCGTACTCCCTTTAGAATGTACAACTAAGCTAATAACATTGATCGGTATGTTTTTTTGTGCATTGTTATCCATCGGACACCTTCGTAATTAGAATACCCCTGAAACGTCTCATCAAAGAGACAGAGGCTATAATGTAACTTTTCAATGTGAATAAACAACATTCTATCTTGTATGCACGGATGACGAAGTCAAGAAGATAGGTATCAAACGTGTCAAATTATCTAGATTCTACTACATTGAGTAGTTCGCTTTAATATATTTGAAATATCTCGAAATGTTATGTATTGTCTGGTGAAGTAAGTGATTATCTATGTGGTAATACAATGAATAATTAAGAAATTCTATGAGTAACACAATTTAGCAGATTATTCAATCTATGATTTGGTGAAGATAGTATAGTAGATTGTCATTGTGTCTAATAATTCAATAAGTTATTTTGGTGAAGTAGCCTGGGAGAAACAAAGGAATCCAGTCATCACTAAATTTTGCCACCCCAAGAACCTTGTCAACCTCTCATGTTCCTTCACACTACTAGATAAATAGAGGTTAACATAGGCGATCCTGCTAAGGAGTGGTTACTATCAACTACATGTTGGTAATGCACTTCAGTGAGAGTTATCTAAAGTACTAAAGTGATAAACACCCCATTCAAGTAAACAGTGCATTAGGGACCCCATAGTGTAAGAATAGTGAAGGCACAACTTCAAACGGAAAGAGTGCTGCAAGAGGACGTATCTCGCCAAAGTATTTCCTCATTTTCAATCTTCAAGAAGCACCGATGAAATTTCACTATTTGGTAGCAACTCAAGTTTTGATGAAAGTTTGGTGTCTAGAAAGAGTCTGGTTGTTGATAGTCTTTTGGGTGTTGTCAAAGATCCAGTTCCAAATGAAAAGACGCAACATATATAGTCTACATACATTGAATCTACCTCCAAAGTTGTGGTAGATATCACAAAACTCGCAAAAGTGCCGGTGTGGAAATCCCTTATTACAAGAGACGGTTGGAGAACACCAATTGAAAGGCATCTTGCACAATTCCCACTATTCTGGAGTAGTAGGAAATTGCCCCAAACAAAAGATTTAGAGCCTATTCAACCATTGAATGTGTAACTCCCGCAAGGAGTACCTATCATTACTGATCAAGCATCACCCATGATCTCTAATTTTGATGCGGTAATGAACACCCCTAAATAGGTAAGTCCCAAGGGAATGGAATATTTACAGGGCGTTCAACAGAATTGGCAACAGGGAGGACATAGAAGGCAATTTCCAGTTGGTGTCACTTATGCAAATTTTGGAGGATTTCCAAGAGATGATCCTGATGCACATGTTAGAATGTTCAAAATTAACTACAGTGTACTCGAGAATCTAGATGACGCTGAGTATAAAGCCATCATTTTCCAATCCACTCTGGTTTAAGAAGTCGCTCGATGGTTGATAGAATTTGACCTTAATCATTTTTGGTGCTATGATGATATCCGAAATACTTTTCTACAACTCTTTTGGCGAAAGAAGAATGCTACCAAAACCTTTGATTTTTTATAGAATAACAAATACAACATGAATCAAGGAGTGTAAGAATATGCTACCATCTTTTGCAGTCATCTCATACAGCTCCCATAGGCAAATGCTAATTTTCCAAACAATGTTGTAACACAGTGGTTCATAAATGGAATTAACCCACAGTTGTGACAGGTAATGATAATCTGGTGTATCAACAAAATGACATTAGATGTAGTAATTGAAATGGCTCTATAGCTGGAGCATAAAGTAGGCAGATTTACTGAAGACTTGGAATGGGTAAAGTCTGGTAAAAGCAAAGCTGAAGATGTGTTAAAACAAGTTTTTTGTGTAAAGTGCAAAAATCCAAGGCATGTAGTCGCAACTTGTGCTTTGAACTAGGTCTACTGTGCAATTTGCAAAAATGGGAGCCATTCCATAAATATGTGTCCATACAATGCTAAGGCACAAAACTGACTTGCAGTGAACGCAGTCATACAATGTTACCGTTAGTGTCCATGTGAAAGGCCAAATGGCCACCGGACACTTCTTTGTATATGTTCTTTAATAAAACATATAGTGGACTGGTCAGTCACAGACTGTAAGTTCGACCGCATTTGTAAAACCTAAGAAGTCTGTCTTCGTGCTCCCTGTGTACTGCGTTTTCTGCGTATTCTACAACATCTGTGCGTAGTACTGTGTGTGGCGACCAGAGCTTGGTTTTCTACTTTGAGCGTATCGTCGTGGAGCTCTCGAGAAGGAGAGTCCAGTGTGGTGCACGCCTTCGAATTTTCTCCAAGGCTTTCGACTAAGGCGGCGACCAAGGCATAGACCTTGGCATACCTTGTCATCCGAGTCACCGAAGTCACCGTTGGCGCCGTTGGCTGCGCGCGAGGGAGGACCTCAACGATCAAGGAATATAGAGGTTCCCGGTACTTCCCGGGAGGTCACCCATCCCAGTACTGTTCCCCCCAGAGCTCGCTTAACCGCGGCAATCTCTTGCCACTAAGCTACACTCTTGTGGTGTTTGAAGAAGGGGAAAGACTAAGGTTGGCATTACCTTGAACAAGTTTTGGTCCCTCAAAGCTTCATTTTTGCTTTTAAAGCCTATTTCTGAAGCAATTTTGGGGTGTTTTTGGAGCCATTTTGGAGTACTTTCGCACGTAGTTCTCTTCACACAGGTCCAAGAACATCAAGAAGAGTGTTCCTTGTACTTCTCAGACAATAAATATCAACCTTTGGGGCTGTATTTTCAGCCACACTCGTAAAACTACAGGTTTCTCGAGGGGCTTTCAGTTTTGGTGGGAGCAGTCGCTGCAAATTTATGCAGGTTTTTAAAGCCTAAAACATCAGAGTTGACAGACACTTGCAGGTGTTATTGGCTAGTTTTTTTTTTTTTTTTTTGGCTGTGTATTCAGCCTTTCAGTGTCATTTTACTGCATATATTGAGCACATACACACCATGTACGCTTCTGTGGATACCGCTTATGTACGTCCATGTGGGCATTGATATAGCGGTTACGTTCTTTGCATAAAGCCTTTTACGTTTGATAAAGAGGGTCGTGGTGAGGTTTTCTTAACTGGGAGACACCCAGATGTCGGGGTCTCTTTGGTGATGCAGGTGGAAGACTTACCCAGCCTCGCCATAGGAGATGTATGATAGTTGTTCATAGGTGCTCGATAAGCCTAGTTGGCTTCTATTGGGTAACTGATTATATGCAGTGGAGTCAGTGATTCACTATGCAGGTAGACATGTTAGTACTTGCAGTTTTATGATACTTTGACACTGGTCATATGCTAATTTTGCAGAGGATACTCTGGCAAAATTTTTCCAGATTTCTGGTTTAGTCAACTATATAGTGGTCGATTTACTCCTTGATACACTTATTTGTTGGTGTTTGGACTCTTCTAGCTCCATTATCATTCTATTCAGTTCTCTACGATCATGGCATCAGAGGTCTCAGGCACATCCGGTGGATCAGGGTCTAGTGCTAGCGTTCCGAGGAGGAGCTATAACTTGCAGGGCAAAGACCATTTTGAGATCCGAAAATTTGATGGCACAAACTTTGCTCTATGGAAGAATCAGATTAAAGATGTGCTGATTCAAAGAAGGCAATGGAAGCCAGTAAATGGGATTTCAAAGAAGCCTGCTGACATGGATGAAGATGATTGGGATGAGTTAGATGAAATGGCCAGGTCTACCATTCGCTTGCACCTAGCAGATAATGTTTACTTTACAGTATTAGACTGTGAAAGTGCAGAGGAGCTTTGGAAGAAGTTATGCAATACATATGAAAAAGAGACGGCATCAAATAAAGTATATCTGATGAGAAAATTATACGACCTTCGTATGAAGGACACAGATAGTGTTGCTGCTCATCTAAATGAGTTTGATGCCATATTCTCCCAGTTACAGGCTCAGAAAATGGATATGGACAATGAAATGAAAGCAGTATTGTTGTTATGCACCCTGCCATCATCATGGGATACATTTTGCACAGCTATTAGCAATAGTGCACCAGGTGGTAAACTCGTCTATGATGACATATGTGGAGCACTCTTGAGTGAGGAGATTCGTAGAAAATCTATGGTTGGCACTCAGAGTGGAGATGCATATAATGTTCGTGATTCTTACCAAGGAAAGAATCAACAACGTGGCAGGAGCAAGAACAAGGAAAAGAATGGTCAACGGAATAAGAGCAGAAGTAAATCAAGGAAGAGGGATATTGAATGCCATTATTGTCATAAGAAAGGACACATGAAGAAAGACTGTTATGCATTAAAGAATGCTAAAGGTAAAGGACAGAATGTTGATGGGCATGTTAAACAGTTACCTGCACCATCTACTTCGACTGTGAAGATTGAAGAAATTAATGCTATTTCTGATGATGCTGATGTGTTGACACTTGATAGTACTGTGCCATCTGAGGCACTTATGGCTGATTCTCTTTCCCACACCTGGTTGCTAGATTCTGGTGCTTCTTTCCATGTGACACCACATAGAGAATGGTTCTCTAATTATGCAGCAAAGTCTCTTGGTACCGTGAGACTTGGTGACTCTTACCAGTGTGATGTTGTGGGGATTGGAGATGTGGTTGTGCAGTTCATTGACGGTTCAAAATTTACTATGCATAATGTACGCCATGTACCTCAGTTATCACGCAGTTTGATGTCAGTTGGTCAACTTGATGACCTTGGTTACAAGGTGGTCTTCTATGCTCAGTCCTTTCGTATATCAAAGGGCAATATGGTTATTGCAAAAGGAAGGAAAGTTGGCTCACTTTACCCTTTATTTGTATCACAGAAAGAACACTTGTTAGCTGTTACTGAACAGCCTATGGCTTGTATTTGGCATGGTCGTTTGGGCCATATATCTCGTAGTGGAATGGAAAATCTTTCTCGTTCTGGCTACTTACCTGTGTTATCTTTCTCTGATTTTTCATTTTGTGAGCATTGTCAATATGGAAAGCAAACCAGAAATGTGCATAAAACGCACATTGACTCTTCAATTCAGCCTTTAGATCTTGTTCATACAGATGTGTGTGGTCCTATGCCCACTAGGTCCTTAGGTGGTTCTCTTTACTTTGTTACTTTCATAGATGATGCTACTAGAAAAGTCTGGGTATATCCTATCAAATCGAAGGATGATGTATTCCCTACTTTCAGAAAATGGCTTGCTTCAGTTGAGACTGAAAAAGGAACTAAGCTTAAGGCTTTACGTTCAGATAATGGGGGTGAGTATACCTCACATGAATTCAGCCTTTTCTGTCAGTGTAGAGGGATTCGTAGAGAGTTTACAGCTCCTTATACCCCAGTACAGAATGGTGTAGCTGAGAGGATGAATAGAACTATTCAAGATAGAGTAGTCTCTATGTTGCATCATGCAAACCTCTCACAAGGTTTTTGGGCAGAAGCAGTATTGACTGCAGTTCATGTGATTAACCTTTCACCTAGTACTGCCAAAGGTCTGAAAGTGGCACAAGAGTTATGGACAGGGAAACCACCATATTATGATCATCTTCGAGTTTTTGGGTGTGAAGCATATGTTCATATACCCAAGAATCTTAGACAGAAGTTGGACCATAAGTCAAAGAAATGCATTTTTCTTGGATATGGTCGAGAAGGACAATTTGGATATCGCTTATGGGATCCTGAAACACGGTCAGTGATCAGAAGTAGTGATGTCATTTTTAATGAGTCTAAGATGCATAAACAGCCGATTAAGGAGGTTGAAGTGAGAAGAGTGGTGTTTGAGGATACTAGTCCTCCGGTTAGCATGCATAAAAATGATGCACATAGGGATGTTCAAGAGAATGTCCATTCAGATCAGTCTGCACATGTTCCTGTTCAGCAACCATTGAGACGTTCTGCACGTGTCTCATATCCACCTGATAGATATGTTCCAGGTTTAGATTTTGTTATGCTAACAGATGCCGGTGAGCCCTCTTGCTACAAAGAGGCTATGCAGACAGAGGATCATGTCAAGTGGGAGCGTGCCATGAAGAGTGAGTTGGATTCTATTCACAAGAATGGTACTTGGGACTTAGTACCTTTGCCAAAGGGAAGGAAAGCTTTACCATGTAAATGGGTATATAAGCTGAAATTCACATCAGATAGTGCTTCTCCAAAATATAAAGCACGACTTGTTGCAAAGGGTTTTAAGCAACAACATGGTGTTGATTTTGAGGAAATCTTCTCCCCAGTGGTCAAGATGACTACTTTGCGCATGTTGCTTGGATTCGTTGCAATGGAGGACTTAGAGCTAGTCCAAATGGATGTGAAAACAGCTTTCTTGCATGGAGATCTTACAGATGAGATCTATATGGAACAACCAGAGGGTTATGTAGTTCCTGGCAAGGAAAGTCTAGTTTGTAAGCTCAAGAAGAGCTTGTATGGACTTAAACAGTCTCCTAGACAATGGTACCAAAAGTTTGATGCTTTTATGAAGTCCCAAGGCTATTCTCGGAGCAATGAGGATCATTGTCTCTACACAAAGAGATGTTCTGATGGCAGCTTGATATGCTTGATACTTTACGTCGATGATATGTTAATTGCTGGGAAGTCCTCTTATGATTTGTCAATTCTCAAAAAGAAGTTGAGTCAGACATTTGATATGAAGGATTTGGGGGATGCCAAACATATTCTTGGCATGCGCATTACTCGTGATAGGAGTAAAAGATGCATATACTTGTCTCAAAGTGAGTACATATCCAAAGTACTTCATCGATTCAATATGCAGGGTGGAAAGGCATTGAGTACACCTTTACCCACATATGTGAAATTGAGCAAGGATGACTGCCCCAAATCAGATGAGGAAAAGGAATTCATGACCAAAATTCCCTATCAATCTGCTGTTGGTAGTCTCATGTATGCTATGGTAGCTACGAGACCAGACATTGCATTTGCAGTGGAAGTTGTGAGCAGATATATGTCTATTCCTGGCAAGAAACATTGGGAAGCGGTCAAAATGATTTTGAGATATCTGAGTGGCACTAAGGACAAGTGTCTATGCTTAGGTAGAGGGAAAGCATTCATTATTGGTTACACAGATTCTGACTATGCTGGTTGCGTAGACAATCGTAAGTCTACATCAGGGTACATTTTTCATTTTGCTGGAGGTGCTATCTCTTGGAGATCTCGTCTTCAAGAATGTACAGCTGTTTCCACCACAGAAGCAGAGTATGTTGCAGCAAGTGAGGCATGTAAGGAAGCATTGTGGCTTTCTCGTCTTGCTTGTGATATGGGTTTGCCTCAGCATGTACCTCACTTGCTCAGTGATAGTCAGAGTGCCATTGCTTTGGCTAAGAATCCGGTCTATCATGCAAAGACCAAGCACATTGAGGTGAGGTATCACTTCATTAGAGATTGCTTAGCCACTGAGAGCATTATTCTTGAGAAGGTTCACACTCGAGATAATGCTACAGATGCTTTGACTAAAGCTCTACCACAGGATAGCTTTCGACACTGTTGTCACTTGATGGGGGTTACTTGATTCTTGATCTTACACAGTCACTTGTATACTGTGTAACATGCCCATCAGGTGGGAGGTATAGTTTGTATACTTACACTCAGGTATTCTTTATCATTTTTTCTTTTTTTTCTCCCATAGTTACTCTGGCCATATTGGCCTTTAGTGGGAGATTGTTACCGTTAGTGTCCATGTGAAAGGCCAAATGGCCACCGGACACTTCTTTGTATATGTTCTTTAATAAAACATATAGTGGCCTGGTCAGTCACAGACTGTAAGTTCGACCGCATTTGTAAAACCTAAGAAGTCTGTCTTCGTGCTCCCTGTGTACTGCGTTTTCTGCGTATTCTACAACATCTGTGCGTAGTACTGTGTGTGGCGACCAGAGCTTGGTTTTCTACTTTGAGCGTATCGTCGTGGAGCTCTCGAGAAGGAGAGTCCAGTGTGGTGCACGCCTTCGAATTACTTCATACAAGAGCCTGGTGAGTCTACAATGAACTGTGTTCCTCCTTAGATGCAGAACACGACTTACTCTTCATACACAAATTTCAGAGCATCACGAACCGGAAATTACAATCCACAATGCTAGAATGAAGGAGCTGCCAATATAATTAATCGAGCATTACAGCCAAGATGTCGTGTAGGATTTGAAACGAGCTTTCCAACGAGCTATAGAGCTCAAAAAATGGACTTTGGATGAAAAAGTTATGTCAAATCAGGCTCCTGGGGGTCAAAACAGGCAAACAAGACCTTTTGGAAACAATCGCGATTTTGTGAACTTCAAAAAAATCGCGATTTCGTGAACTTCAAGAGAATCGCAATTTTGTGAACTCCAAGAGAATCCTGATTTTGTACCTTGAGAATCGTGTTTTTGGCTGAAAATTGTGATTTTTGAGAATCACGATTTTGAGTAGAGAATCGTGTTTTCACATAATCATGGTTCACAAAATCATGTTCTCAGAGAATCGTGTTTTAGAGAATCCTGTTCTAGAGAATCGCGATTTTGTCTCAGAGAATCGTGATTTTCAAAATTTAGAGAATCGCGATTTTGAGTAGAGAATCGTGTTTTCACAAAATCGTGGTTCACAAAATCGTGTTTTCATAAAATCGTGTTTTGAAAATCGCGATTTTGTCTCAGAGAATCGTGGTTTCCAAAAATTTAGAGAATCGCGGTTTTGAGCACAACCACAGAATCGTGTTTTCTAAGAATCGTGTTTTTGACATGAAAATCGCGATTGCCAATAGAGAATCGTGTTTTTTTTTAAATCATGTTTTAGGGAATCGTGTCTTAGAGAATCGTGTTCTAGAGAATCACGATTTTATCTCAGAGAATCGTGGTTTCCAAAAATTTAGAGAATCGTAATTTTGAGCACAACCACAGAATCGTGTTTTCTCAGAATCGTGTTTTTTTTGCTGAAAATCGTGATTTGTGAGAATCGCGATTTTAAGCACAACCACAGAATCGTGATTCTGAGAATAACCACAGAATCGTGTTCTTTTCAAAAGGCTTTTAGGCGGGAAACAGAGAATCGCGATTTTCAAAAAAAATTGAATTTTCACAGAATCATGATTTTCATCACAGAATTGCGTTTTTTGGTGGGAACTTCGAATTTCTGAGCGCCGAGCAATGGCGAGAAAACACAGTGCTTGCACTCTCTTGCACTTCCTAACTCCTCCTCAACCAATAATGCATGAAAGATGGTATGAAAATGATGAAAATGCACTAAAAAACAAGAAAATTCTATGAAGAAGAAGATGGAAGAAGATGGAAATGGTGATGATGATGAAGATGAAGAAGAAAAATCAGAAAATGAACAAAAATGATAGTTTTTTTACCTTCCAACGTCGCAAATCTACGATCTTACCATCACAACACTCGTCCTCGAAGCTCTCTCCCCGGCAATGGCGCCAAAATTTGGTGTAGCTCAAGCGTAAGCAGCACCTCCTTTACTTGTCAATCCGTGGAGACGTGAGGACCGGTATGAAGACCACGAGCAAGTGAAGGCACAAGTGTGTGAGTGAAAGCACACAAGCATGCACACACACGCACACAAGGCAAGATCAAAGAGAGGAACAATGGAAAGCTTCGATTGCAAAAGAGCTCTTTTACAGAAGCTCTATTCTCTAACAAGCTAACCTCAAAAATGAGATCTCTAGCTCTTTTTATAGGTTTTTGAGTAGTTTTGGCCCTGTCCAGACCTAGTGTCCGACCTAGTTAAAAATTAGGTCCCATGGCTTATTTGAGGGCTCAAACGAAGTCTAAAAATTATGAAAATTGGTAGGACGATACTTCTAATACTCCTCAAGATTGAGGACTCCTCCGCTTGAACAAAATGGAATTACAAAAATAGAAAATGGTATTTACAATGGTTTTTAGTGATGAAAATCACTATTTCTATAGGGTTTTGTTCTGAAAATTTGACATACACTTCTTGGAGCTCCCTACTTGCTCCTTCTTCTTGTGTGTGTCCACCTTTCTGATGTGCTTCCATGCTTGTGCTTGACTTTGAGTTCCAACACCTTGGTTACAAGGTGATCTTCTCTGCTTAGTCCTTTCGCATATAAAAGGGCAATATGGTTATTGCAAAAGGAAGCAAAGTTGGCTCACTTTATCCTTTATTTGTATCACGGAAAGAACACTTGTTAGCTGTTACTGAACAGCCTATGGCTTGTATTTGGCATGGTCATTTGGGCCATATATCTCGTAGTGCAATGGAAAATCTTTCTTGTTCTGGCTACCTCTTTTTAGTTATGCTCTCAACCTTGCTTACTTCATGACTCTTTTCTTGTCCTAAGCCTTGGTTATATTGTAGGGCTTGAGCTCTAGTTACTACTTGCACTAGGGCTTTTGTGATCCTACTCCCATTAGAATATACAACTAAGCTAATAAAATTGATCGGTATGTTTTTTTGTGCATTGTTATCCATCGGACACCTTTGTAATTAGAATACCCCTGAAACGTCTCATCAAAGAGACAGAGGCTATAATGTAACTTTTCAATGTGAATAAAAAACATTCTATCTTGTGTGCACGGATGACAAAGTCAAGAAGATAGGTATCAAACGTGTCAAACTATCTAGATTCTACTACATTGAGTAGTTCGCTTTAATATATTTGAAATATCTCAAAATGTTATGTATTGTCTGGTGAAGTAAGTGATTATCTATGTGGTAATACAATGAATAATTAAGTAATTCTATGAGTAACACAATTTAGCAGATTATTCAATGTATCATTTGGTGAAGATAGTATAGTAGATTGTCATTGTGTCTAATAATTCAATAAGTTATTTTGGTGAAGTAACCTGGGAGAAACAAAGGAATCCAGTCATCACTAGATTTTTCCACCCCAAGAACCTTTCAACCTCTCATGTTCCTTCACACTACTAGATAAATAGAGGTTAACATAGGCCATCCTGCTAAGGAGTGGTTACTATCAACTACATGTTGGTAATGCACTTCAGTGAGAGTTATCTGAAGTACTAAAGTGATAAACACCCCATTCAAGTAAACAGTGCATTAGGGACCCCATAGTGTAAAAATAGTGAAGGCACAACTTCAAACGGAAAGAGTGCTGCAAGTGGACATATGTCACCAAAGTATTTCCTCATTTTCAATCTTCAAGAAGCACCGATGAAATTTCACTATTCAGTAGCACCTCAAGTTTTGATGAAAGTTTGGTGTCTAGAAAGAGTCTGGTTGTTGATAGTCTTTTGGGTGTTGTCAAAGATCCAGTTCCAAATGAAAAGATGCAACATATATAGTCTACATAGATTGAATCTACCTCCAAAGTTGTGGTAGATATCACAAAACTCGCAAAAGTGCCGGTGTGGAAATCCCTTATTACAAGAGACGGTTGGAGAACACCAATTGAAAGGCATCTTGCACAATTCCCACTATTCTGGAGTAGTAGGAAATTGCCCCAAACAAAAGATTTAGAGCCTATTCAACCATTGAATGTGTAACTCCCGCAAGGAGTACCTATCATTACTGATCAAGCATCACCCATGATCTCTAATTTTGATGCGGTAATGAACACCCCTAAATAGGTAAGTCCCAAGGGAATGGAATATTTACAGGGCGTTCAACAGAATTGGCAACAGGGAGGACATAGAAGGCAATTTCCAGTTGGTGTCACTTATGCAAATTTTGGAGGATTTCCAAGAGATGATCCTGATGCACATGTTAGAATGTTCAAAATTAACTACAGTGTACTCGAGAATCTAGATGACGCTGAGTATAAAGCCATCATTTTCCAATCCACTCTGGTTTAAGAAGTCGCTCGATGGTTGATAGAATTTGACCTTAATCATTTTTGGTGCTATGATGATATCCGAAATACTTTTCTACAACTCTTTTGGCGAAAGAAGAATGCTACCAAAACCTTTGATTTTTTATAGAATAACAAATACAACATGAATCAAGGAGTGTAAGAATATGCTACCATCTTTTGCAGTCATCTCATACAGCTCCCATAGGCAAATGCTAATTTGCCAAACAATGTTGTAACACAGTGGTTCATAAATGGAATTAACCCACAATTGTGACAGGTAATGATAATCTGGTGTATCAACAAAATGACATTAGATGTAGTAATTGAAATGGCTCTATAGCTGGAGCATAAAGTAGGCAGATTTACTGAAGACTTGGAATGGGTAAAGTCTGGTAAAAGCAAAGCTGAAGATGTGTTAAAACAAGTTTTTTGTGTAAAGTGCAAAAATCCAAGGCATGTAGTCGCAACTTGTGCTTTGAACTAGGTCTACTGTGCAATTTGCAAAAATGGGAGCCATTCCATAAATATGTGTCCATACAATGCTAAGGCACAAAACTGACTTGCAGTGAACGCAGTCATACAAGAGCCTGGTGAGTCTACAATGAACTGTGTTCCTCCTTAGATGCAGAACACGACTTACTCTTCATACACAAATTTCAGAGCATCACGAACCGGAAATTACAATCCACAATGCTAGAATGAAGGAGCTGCCAATATAATTAATCGAGCATTACAGCCAAGATGTCGTGTAGGATTCGAAACGAGCTTTCCAACGAGCTATAGAGCTCAAAAAATGGACTTTGGATGAAAAAGTTATGTCAAATCAGGCTCCTGGGGGTCAAAACAGGCAAACAAGACCTTTTGGAAACAATCGCGATTTTGTGAACTTCAAAAAAATCGCGATTTCGTGAACTTCAAGAGAATCGCAATTTTGTGAACTCCAAGAGAATCCTGATTTTGTACCTTGAGAATCGTGTTTTTGGCTGAAAATTGTGATTTTTGAGAATCGCGATTTTGAGTAGAGAATCGTGTTTTCACATAATCATGGTTCACAAAATCATGTTCTCAGAGAATCGTGTTTTAGAGAATCCTGTTCTAGAGAATCGCGATTTTGTCTCAGAGAATCGTGATTTTCAAAATTTAGAGAATCGCGATTTTGAGTAGAGAATCGTGTTTTCACAAAATCGTGGTTCACAAAATCGTGTTTTCATAAAATCGTGTTTTGAAAATCGCGATTTTGTCTCAGAGAATCGTGGTTTCCAAAAATTTAGAGAATCGCGGTTTTGAGCACAACCACAGAATCGTGTTTTCTAAGAATCGTGTTTTTGACATGAAAATCGCGATTGCCAATAGAGAATCGTGTTTTTTTTTTAAATCATGTTTTAGGGAATCGTGTCTTAGAGAATCGTGTTCTAGAGAATCACGATTTTATCTCAGAGAATCGTGGTTTCCAAAAATTTAGAGAATCGTAATTTTGAGCACAACCACAGAATCGTGTTTTCTCAAAATCGTGTTTTTTTTTGCTGAAAATCGTGATTTGTGAGAATCGCGATTTTAAGCACAACCACAGAATCGTGATTCTGAGAATAACCACAGAATCGTGTTCTTTTCAAAAGGCTTTTAGGCGGGAAACAGAGAATCGCGATTTTCAAAAAAAATTGAATTTTCACAGAATCATGATTTTCATCACAGAATTGCGTTTTTTGGTGGGAACTTCGAATTTCTGAGCGCCGAGCAATGGCGAGAAAACACAGTGCTTGCACTCTCTTGCACTTCCTAACTCCTCCTCAACCAATAATGCATGAAAGATGGTATGAAAATGATGAAAATGCACTAAAAAACAAGAAAATTCTATGAAGAAGAAGATGGAAGAAGATGGAAATGGTGATGATGATGAAGATGAAGAAGAAAAATCAGAAAATGAACAAAAATGATAGTTTTTTTACCTTCCAACGTCGCAAATCTACGATCTTACCATCACAACACTCGTCCTCGAAGCTCTCTCCCCGGCAATGGCACCAAAATTTGGTGTAGCTCAAGCGTAAGCAGCACCTCCTTTACTTGTCAATCCGTGGAGACGTGAGGACCGTATGAAGACCACGAGCAAGTGAAGGCACAAATGTGTGAGTGAAAGCACATAAGCATGCACACACATACACACACACGCACACAAGGCAAGATCAAAGAGAGGAACAATGGAAAGCTTCGATTGCAAAAGAGTTCTCTTACAAAAGCTCTATTCTCTAACAAGCTAACCTCAAAAATGAGCTCTCTAGCTCTTTTTATAGTTTTGTCAGTAGTTTTGGCCCTGTCCAGACCTAGTGTCCGGCCTAATTAAAAATTAGGTTCCAGGGCTTATTTGAGGGCTCAAACGGAGTCTAAAAATTATGAAAATTGGTAGGACGATACCTCTAATACTCCTCAAGTTCGAGGACTCCTCGGCTTGAACAAAATGGAGTTAAAAAAATAGAAAATGGTACTTACAGTGGTTTTTAGTGATCAAAATCACTCTTTTTATAGGGTTATCTTCTGAAAATTTGACATACACTTCTTGGAGCTCCCTACTTGCTCCTTCTTCTTGTGTGTGTCCACCTTTCTGATGTGCTTCCATGCTTGTGCTTGACTTTGAGTTCCAACACCTTGGTTACAAGGTGATCTTCTCTGCTTAGTCCTTTTGCATATAAAAAGGCAATATGGTTATTGCAAAAGGAAGCAAAGTTGGCTCACTTTATCCTTTATTTGTATCACGGAAAGAACACTTGTTAGTTGTTACTGAATAGCCTATGGCTTGTATTTGGCATGGTCATTTGGGCCATATATCTCGTAGTGGAATGGAAAATCTTTCTTGTTCTGGCTACCTCTTTTTAGTTATGCTCTCAACCTTGCTTACTTCATGACTCTTTTCTTGTCCTAAGCCTTGGTTATATTGTAGGGCTTGAGCTCTAGTTACTACTTGCACTAGGGCTGTTGTGATCGTACTCCCATTAGAATGTACAACTAAGCTAATAACATTGATCGGTATGTTTTTTTGTGCATTGTTATCCACCGAACACCTTTGTAATTAGAATACCCCTGAAACGTCTCATCAAAGAGACAGAGGCTATAATGTAACTTTTCAATGTGAATAAACAACATTCTATCTTGTGTGCACAGATGACGAAGTCAAGAAGATAGGTATCAAACGTGTCAAACTATCTAGATTCTACTACATTGAGTAGTTTGCTTTAATATATTTGAAATATCTCAAAATGTTATGTATTGTCTGGTGAAGTAAGTGATTATCTATGTGGTAATACAATGAATAATTAAGTAATTCTATGAGTAACACAATTTAGCAGATTATTCAATCTATGATTTGGTAAAGATAGTATAGTAGATTGTCATTGTGTCTAATAATTCAATAAGTTATTTTGGTGAAGTAGCCTGGGAGAAACAAAGGAATCCAGTCATCACTAGATTTTGCCACCCCAAGAACCTTGTCAACCTCTCATGTTCCTTCACACTACTAGATAAATAGAGGTTAACATAGGCAATCGTGCTAAAGAGTGGTTACTATGAACTACATGTTGGTAATGCACTTCAGTGAGAGTTATCTGAAGTACTAAAGTGATAAACACCCCATTCAAGTAAACAATGCATTAGGGACCCCATAGTGTAAGAATAGTAAAGGCACGACTTCAAACGGAAAGAGTACTGAAAGTGGACGTATGTCGCCAAAGTATTTCCTCATTTTCAATCTTCAAGAAGCACCGATGAAATTTCACTATTTGGTAGCAACTCAAGTTTTGATGAAAAATTGGTGTCTAGAAAGAGTCTGGTTGATGATAGTCTTTTGGGTGTTGTCAAAGATCTAGTTACAAATGAAAAGACGCAACATATATAGTCTACATAGTTTGAATCTACCTCCAAAGTTGTGGTAGATATCACAAAACTCGCAAAAGTGCCAGTGTGGAAATCGCTTATTACAAGAGATGGTTGGAGAACACCAATTGAAAGGCATCTTGCACAATTCCTACTATTCTGGAGTAGTAGGAAATTGCCCCAAACAAAAGATTTAGAGCCTATTCAACCGTTGAATGTGTAACTCCCGCAAGGAGTACCTATCATTACTGATCAAGCATCACCCATGATCTCTATATCTGATGCAGTAATGAACACCCCTAAAGAGGTAAGTCCCAAGGAAATGGAATATTTACAGGGCGTTCAACGGAATTGGCAACAGGGAGGACATAGAAGGCAATTTCCAGTTGGTGTCACTTATGCAAATTTTGGAGGATTTCCAAGAGATGATCCTGATGCACATGTTAGAATGTCCAAAATTAACTACAATGTACTCGAGAATCCAGATGACGCTGAGTATAAAGCCATCATTTTCCAATCCACTCTGGTTTAAGAAGTGGCTCGATCGTTGATAGAATTTGACCTTAATCATTTTTGGTGCCATGATGATATCCGAAATACTTATCTACAACATTTTTGGCGAAAGAAGAATGCTACCAAAACCTTTGATTTTTTATATAATAACAAATACAACATGAATCAAGGAGTGTAAGAATATGCTACCATCTTTTGGAGTCATCTCATATAGCTCCCATGGGCAAATGCTAATTTGCCAAACAATGTCGTAACATAGTGGTTCATAAATGGAATTAACCCACAATTGTGACAGGTAATGATAATCTGGTGTATCAACAGAATGACATTAGATGTAGTAATTGAAATGGCTCTACAGCTGGAGCATAAAGTAGGCAGATTTGCTGAAGACTTGGAATGGGTAAAGTCTGGTAAAAGCAAAGCTGAAGATGTGTTAAAACAAGTTTTTTGTGTAAAGTGCAAAAATCCAAGGCATGTAGCCGCAAATTGTGCTTTAAACTAGGTCTATTGTGCAATTTTCAAAAATGGGAGCCATTCCATAAATATGTGTCCATACAATGCTAAGGCACAAAATTGACTTGCAGTGAACGCAGTCATACAAGAGCCTGGTGAGTCTACAATGAACCGTGCTCCTCCTAGGATGCAGAACACGACTTACTCTTCATACACAAATTTCAGAGCATCACGAACCGGAAATTACAATCCACAATGCTAGAATGAAGGAGCTGCTAATACAATTAATCGAACATTCCATCCAAGATGTCGTGTAGGATTCCAAACGTGCTTTCCAAGGAGCTATAGAGCTCAAAAAATGGACTTTGGATGAAAAAATTATGTCAAATCAGGCTCCTGGGGGTCAAAACAGGCAAACAGGACCTTTTGGAAAAAATCGCCATTTTGTGAACTTCAAGAGAATCGGGATTTTGTGAACTTCAAGAGAATCGCGATTTTGTGAACTCCAAGAGAATCGCGATTTTGTACCTTGAGAATCGTGTTTTCACAAAATCGTGTATTTGGCTAAAAATCATGATTTTTGAGAATCGTGATTATGAGCAGAGAATCGTGTTTTCACAGAATCGTGGTTCACAGAATCGTGGTTCACAAAATCGTGTTTTCATAGAATCGTGTTTTAGAGAATCGTGTTCTAGAGAATCACGATTTTGTCTCATAGATTCGTGATTTTCAAAATTTAGAGAATCGCGATTTTGAGCAGAGAATCGTGTTTTCACAGAATCGTGGTTCACACAATCGTGGTTCACAAAATCGTGTTTTCATAGAATCGTGTTTTGAAAATCACAATTTTGTCTCAGAGAATCGTGGTTTCCAAAAATTTAGAGAATCGCGATTTTGAGCACAACCACAGAATCGTGTTTTCTCAGAATCGTGTTTTTTTGGCTGAAAATCGTGATTTGTGAGAATCGCGATTTTAAGCACAACCACAGAATCGCGATTCTGAGAATCACCACAGAACCGTGTTCTTTTCAAAAGGCTTTTAGGTGGGAAACAGAGAATCATGATTTTCAAAAAAGTTTGAATTTTCACATAATCATGATTTTCATCACAGAATCGCGTTTTTTGGCGGGAACTTCAAATTTCTGAGCACCGAGCAATGGCGAGCTCTATATGTGCAAAAAATCATGAAAAAACACAGCGCTTGCACTCTCTTGCACTTCTTAACTCCTCCTCGCACAATAATGCATGAAAGATGGTATGAAAATGATGAAAATGCACTAAAAAACAAGAAAATTCTATGAAGAAGAAGATGGAAGAAGATGGAGATGGTGATGATGATGAAGATGAAGAGGAAAAATCAGAAAATGAACAAAAATGATAGTTTTTTTACCTTCCAACGTCGCAAATCTACTATCTTACCATCACAACATTCGTCATCGAAGCTCTCTCCCCGACAACGGCACCAAAATTTGGTGTAGCTCAAGCGTAAACACCACCTCCTTTACTTGTCAGTCCGCAGAGACGTGAGGACCGGTAGAAAATGGTATTTACAATGGTTTGAACAAAATGGAGTTACAAAAATAGAAAATGGTATTTACAATGGTTTTTAGTGATGAAAATCACTATTTTTATAGGGTTTTCTTCTGAAAATTTGGCATACACTTTTTGGAGCTCCCTACTTGCTCCTTCTTCTTGTGTGTGTCCACCTTTCTGATGTGCTTCCATGCTTGTGCTTGACTTTGAGTTCCAACACCTTGGTTACAAGGTGATCTTCTCTGCTTAGTCCTTTCGCATATAAAAAGGCAATATGGTTATTGCAAAAGGAAGCAAAGTTGGCTCACTTTATCCTTTATTTGTATCACGGAAAGAACACTTGTTAGTTGTTACTGAACAGCCTATGTCTTGTATTTGGCATGGTCATTTGGGCCATATATCTCGTAGTGGAATGGAAAATCTTTCTTGTTCTGGCTACCTCTTTTTAGTTATGCTCTCAACCTTGCTTACTTCATGACTCTTTTCTTGTCCTAAGCCTTGGTTATATTGTAGGGCTTGAGCTCTAGTTACTACATGCACTAGGGTTGTTGTGATCGTACTCCCATTAGAATGTACAACTAAGCTAATAACATTGATCGGTATGTTTTTTTGTGCATTGTTATCCATCGGACACCTTTGTAATTAGAATACCCCTGAAACGTCTCATCAAAGAGACAGAGGCTACAATGTAACTTTTCAATGTGAATAAATAACATTCTATCTTGTGTGCACGGATGAGGAAGTCAAGAAGATAGGTATCAAACGTGTCAAACTATCTAGATTCTACTACATTGAGTAGTTCGCTTTAATATATTTGAAATATCTCGAAATGTTATGTATTGTCTGGTGAAGTAAGTGATTATCTATGTGGTAATACAATAAATAATTAAGTAATTCTATGAGTACCACAATTTAGCAGATTATTCAATCTATGATTTGGTTAAGATAGTATAGTAGATTGTCATTGTGTCTAATAGTTCAATAAGTTATTTTGGTGAAGTAGCCTGGGAGAAACAAAGGAATCCAGTCATCACTAGATTTTTCAACCCCAAGAACCTTGTCAACCTCTCATGTTCCTTCACACTACTAGATAAATAGAGGTTAACATAGGCGATCCTGCTAAGGAGTCGTTACTATCAACTACATGTTGGTAATGCACTTCAGTGAGAGTTATCTGAAGTACTAAAGTGATAAACACCCCATTCAAGTAAACAGTGCATTAGGGACCCCATAGTGTAAAAATAGTGAAGGCACAACTTCAAACGGAAAGAGTGCTGCAAGTGAACGTATGTCGCCAAAGTATTTCCTCATTTTCAATCTTCAAGAAGCACCGATGAAATTTCACTATTTGGTAGCAACTCAAGTTTTGATGAAAGTTTGGTGTCTAGAAAGAGTTTGGTTGTTGATAGTCTTTTGGGTGTTGTCAAAGATCCAGTTCCAAATGAAAAGATGCAACATATATAGTCTACATAGATTGAATCTACCTCCAAAGTTGTGGTAGATATCACAAAACTCGCAAAAGTGCCGGTGTGGAAATCGCTTGTTACAAGAGACAGTTGGAGAACACCAATTGAAAGGCATCTTGCACAATTCCCACTATTCTGGAGTAGTAGGAAATCGCCCCAAACAAAAGTTTTAGAGCCTATTCAACCATTGAATGTGTAACTCCCACAAGGAGTACCTATCATTACTGATCAAGCATCACCCATGATCTCTAATTCTGATGCAGTAATGAACACCCCTAAATAGGTAAGTCCCAAGGCAATGGAATATTTACAAGGCGTTCAACAGAATTGGCAACAGGGAGGACATAGAAGGCAATTTCCAGTTGGTGTCACTTATGCAAATTTTGGAGAATTTCCAAGAGATGATCCTGATGCACATGTTAGAATGTTCAAAATTAACTGCAGTGTACTCGAGAATCCAGATGACGCTGAGTATAAAGCCATCATTTTCCAATCCACTCTGGTTTAAGAAGTCGCTCGATGGTTGATAGAATCTGACCTTAATCATTTTTGGTGCTATGATGATATCCGAAATACTTTTCTACAACACTTTTGGCGAAAGAAGAATGCTACCAAAACCTTTGATTTTTTATAGAATAACAAATACAACATGAATCAAGGAGTGTAAAAATATGCTACCATCTTTTGCAGTCATCTCATACAGCTCCCATAGGCAAATGCTAATTTGCCAAACAATGTCGTAACACAGTGGTTCATAAATGGAATTAACCCACAATTGTGATAGGTAATGATAATCTGGTGTATCAACAGAATGACATTAGATGTAGTTATTGAAATGGCTCTATAGTTGGAGCATAAAGTAGGCAGATTTACTGAAGACTTGGAATGGGTAAAGTCTGGTAAAAGCAAAGCTGAAGATGTGTTAAAACAAGTTTTTTGTGTAAAGTGCAAAAATCCAAGGCATGTAGCCGCAAATTGTGCTTTAAACTAGGTCTATTGTGCAATTTGCAAAAATGGGAGCCATTCCATAAATATGTGTCCATACAATGCTAAGGCACAAAACTGACTTGCAGTGAACGCAGTCATACAAGAGCCTAGTGAGTCTACAATGAACTGTGTTCCTCTTTAGATGCAGAACACGACTTACTCTTCATACACAAATTTCAGAGCATCACGAACCGGAAATTACAATCCACAATGCTAGAATGAAGGAGCTGCCAATATAATTAATCGAGCATTCCAGCCAAGATGCCGTGTAGGATTCGAAACGAGCTTTCCAAGGAGCTATAGAGCTCAAAAAATGGACTTTGGATGAAAAAGTTATGTCAAATCAGGCTCCTGGGGGTCAAAACAAGAAAAGAGGACTTTGGAAAAAATCATGATTTTGTGAACTTCAAGAGAATCGCGATTTTGTGAACTTCAAGGGAATCGCGATTTTGGGAACTCTAAGAGAATCGCGATTTTGTACCTTGAGAGTCGTGTTTTCACAAAATCTTGTTTTCACAAAATCGTGTTTTTGGCTGAAAATTGTGATTTTTGAGAATCGCGATTTTGAAGAGAGAATCGTGTTTTCACAGAATCGTGGTTCACAGAATCGTGGTTCACAAAATCGTGTTTTCACAGAATCGTGTTTTAGAGAATCGTGTTCTAGAGAATCGCGATTTTGTCTCAGAGAATCGTGATTTTCAAAATTTAGAGAATCGCGATTTTGAGCAGAGAATCGTGTTTTCATAGAATCGTGGTTCACAGAATCGTGGTTCGCAAAATCGTGTTTTGAAAATCGCGATTTTGTCTCAGAGAATCGTGGTTTCCAAAAATTTAGAGAATCACGATTTTGTGCACAACCACAGAATCGTGTTTTTGACATGAAAATCGCGATTACCAACAGAGAATCGTGCTTTTTGAACATCGTGTTTTAGAGAATCGTGTATTAGGGAATCGTGTCTTAGAGAATCGTGTTCTAGAGAATCGCGATTTTATCTCAGAGAATCGTGGTTTCCAAAAATTCAGAGAATCGCAATTTTGAGCACAACCACAAAATCATGTTTTTTTTGTTGAAAATCGTGATTTGTGAGAATCGCGATTTTAAGCACAACCACAGAATCGCGATTCTGAGAATGACCACAGAATCGTGTTCTTTTCAAAAAGCTTTTAGGCAGGAAACAGAGAATCGCGATTTTCAAAAAAAATTGAATTTTCACACACTCGTGATTTTCATCATAGAATCGCGTTTTTTGGCGGGAACTTCGAATTTGTGAGCGCCGAGCAATGGCGAGCTCTGTGGGTGCGGAAAATCATGAAAAAACACAGCGCTTGCACTCTCTTGCACTTCCTAACTCTTCGTCGCACAATAATGCATGAAAGATGGTATGAAAATGATGAAAATGCACTAAAAAACAAGAAAATTCTATGAAGAAGAAGATGGAAGAAGATGGAGATGGTGATAATGATGAAGATGAAGAAGAAAAATCAGAAAATGAACAAAAATGACAGTTTCTTTACCTTCCAACGTCGGAAATCTACGAACTTACCATCACAACGCTCGTCCTCGAAGCTCTCTCCCCGGCAACGGTGCCAAAATTTGGTGTAGCTCAAGCGTAAGCAGCACCTCCTTTACTTGTCAATCCGAGGAGACGTGAGGACCGTATGAAGACCACGAGCAAGTGAACGCACAAGTGTGTGAGTGAAAGCACACAAGCATGCACACACATACACACACACGCACACAAGGAAAGATCAAAGAGAGGAACAATGGAAAGCTTCGATTGCAAAAGAGTTCTCTTACAAAAGCTCTATTCTCTAACAAGCTAACCTAAAAAATGAGCTCTTCAGCTCTTTTTATAGTTTTTTGAGTAGTTTTGGCCCTGTCCAGACCTAGTGTCCGACCTAGTTAAAAATTAGGTTCCAGGGCTTATTTGAGGGCTCAAACGGAGTCTAAAAATTATGAAAATTGGTAGGACGATACTTCTAATACTCCTCAAGCTCCAAGACTCCTCGGCTTGAACAAAATGGAGTTACAAAAATAGAAAATGGTTTTTAGTGATGAAAATCACTATTTTTATAGGGTTTTCTTCTGAAAATTTGACATACACTTCTTGGAGCTCCCTACTTGCTCCTTCTTCTTGTGTGTGTCCACCTCTCTGATGTGCTTCCATGCTTGTGCTTGACTTTGAGTTCCAACACCTTGGTTACAAGGTGATCTTCTCTGCTTAGTCCTTTCACAAGAATCTTTGGCGAAAGAAGAATGCTACCAAAACCTTTGATTTTTTATAGAATAACAAATAGAACATGAATCAAGGAGTGTAAGAATATGCTACCATCTTTTGCAGTCATCTCATACAGCTCCCATAGGCAAATGCTAATTTGCCAAAGAATGTCGTAACATAGTGGTTCATAAATGGAATTAACCCACAATTGTGACAAGTAATGATAATCTGGTGTATCAACAGAATGACATTAGATGTAGTAATTGAAATGGCTCTACAGCTGGAGCATAAAGTAGGCAGATTTGCTGAAGACTTGGAATGGGTAAAGTCTGGTAAAAGCAAAGCTGAAGATGTGTTAAAACAAGTTTTTTGTGTAAAGTGCAAAAATCCAAGGCATGTAGCCGCAAATTGTGCTTTAAACTAGGTCTATTGTGCAATTTGCAAAAATGGGAACCATTCCATAAATATGTGTCCATACAATGCTAAGGCACAAAACTGACTTGCAGTGAACGCAGTCATACAAGAGCTTGGTGAGTCTACAATGAATTGTGTTCCTCCTTAGATGCAGAACACGACTTACTCTTCATACACAAATTTCAGAGCATCACGAACCGGAAATTACAATCCACAATGCTAGAATGAATGAGCTACCAATATAATTAATCGAGCATTCCAGCCAAGATGCCATGTAGGATTCGAAACGAGCTTTCCAGCGAGCTATAGAGCTCAAAAAATGGACTTTTGGATGAAAACGTTATGTCAAATCAGGCTCCTGGGGGTCAAAACAGGCAAACAGGACCTTTTGGAAAAAATCACGATTTTGTGAACTTCAAGAGAATCGTGATTTTGTGAACTTCAAGAGAATCGCAATTTTGTGAACTCCAAGAGAATCGCGATTTTGTACCTTGAGAATCGTGTTTTCACAAAATCGTGTTTTTGGCTGAAAATTGTGATTTTTGAGAATCGGGATTTTGAGCAGAGAATCGTGTTTTCACACAATCGTGGTTCACAAAATCGTGTTTTCACAGAATCGTTTTTTAGAGAATCGTGTTCTAGAGAATTGCGATTTCGTCTCAGAGCATCGTGATTTTCAAAATTTAGAGAATCCCGATTTTGAGCAGAGAATCGTGTTTTCACAGAATCGTGGTTCACAAAATCGTGTTTTCATAGAATCGTGTTTTGAAAATTGCGATTTTGTCTCAGAGAATCGTGGCTTCCAAAAAGTTAGAGAATCGCGATTTTGAGCACAACCACAGAATCGTGTTTTTGACATGAAAATCGCGATTGCCAACAGAGAATCGTGTTTTTTCAAAAACGTGTTTTAGAGAATCGTATCTTAGAGAATCATGTTCTAGAGAATCGCAATTTTATCTCAGAGAATCGTGGTTTTTAAAAATTTAGAGAATCGCGATTTTGAGCACAACCAGAGAATTGTGTTTTCTCAAAATCGTGTCTTTTTTGGTTGAAAATCGTGATTTGTGAGAATCACGATTTTAAGCACAACCACAGAATCGCGATTCTGAGAATGACCACAAAATCGTGTTCTTTTCAAAAGGCTTTTAGGCAGGAAACAGAGAATCGCGAGTTTCAAAAAAAATTGATTTTTCATAGAATCGTGATTTTCATCACAGAATCGCGTTTTTTGGCGGGAACTTCGAATTTCTGAGCGCCGAGCAATGGCGAGCTCCGTATGTGCGGGAAATCATGAAAAAACACAGTGCTTGCACTCTTGCACTTCCTAACTCCTCCTCGCACAATAATGCATGAAAGATGGTATGAAAATGATGAAAATGCACTAAAAAACAAGAAAATTCTATGAAGAAGAAGATGGAAGAACATGGAGATGGTGATGGTGATGATGATGAAGATGAAGAAGAAAAATCAGAAAATGAACAAAAATGACAGTTTTTTAACCTTCCAACGTCGCAAATCTACGATCTTACCATCACAACGCTCGTCCTCGAAGCTCTCTCCCCGGCAACGGCGCCAAAATTTGGTGTAGCTCAAGCGTAAGCACCACCTCCTTTACTTATCAATCCGCGGAGACGTGAGGATCGGTATGAAGACCACGAGCAAGTGAAGGCACAAGTGTGTGAGTGAAAGCACACAAGCATGCACACACATACACAAACACGCACACAAGGCAAGATCAAAGAGAGGAACAATGGAAAGCTTTGATTGCAAAAGAGTTCTCTTACAAAAGCTCTATTCTCTAACAAGCTAACCTCAAAAATGAGCTCTCTAGCTCTTTTTATAGTTTTTTGAGTAGTTTTGGCCCTGTCCAGACCTAGTGTCCGACCTAGTTAAAAATTAGGTCCCATGGCTTATTTGAGGGCTCAAACGGAGTCTAAAAATTATGAAAATTGGTAGGACGATACTTCTAATACTCCTCAAGCTCGAGGACTCCTCGGCTTGAACAAAATGGAGTTACAAAAATAGAAAATGGTATTTACAATGGTTTTTAGTGATGAAAATCACTATTTCTATAGGGCTTTCTTTTGAAAATTTGACATACACTTCTTGGAGCTCCCTACTTGCTCCTTCTTCTTGTGTGTGTCCACCTTTCTGATGTGCTTCCATGCTTGTGCTTGACTTTGAGTTCCAACACCTTGGTTACAAGGTGATCGTCTCTGCTTAGTCCTTTCGCATATAAAAAGGCAATATGGTTGTTGCAAAAGGAAGCAAAGTTGGCTCACTTTATCCTTTATTTGTATCATGGAAAGAACACTTCTTAGCTGTTACTGAACAGCCTATGGCTTGTATTTGGCATGGTCATTTGGGCCATATATCTCGTAGTGGAATGGGAAATCTTTCTTGTTCTGGCTACCTCTTTTTAGTTATGCTCTCAACCTTGCTTACTTCATGACTCTTTTCTTGTCCTAAGCCTTGGTTATATTGTAGGGCTTGAGCTCTAGTTACTACTTGCACTAGGGCTCTTGTGATCGTACTCCCTTTAGAATGTACAACTAAGCTAATAACATTGATCGGTATGTTTTTTTGTGCATTGTTATCCATCGGACACCTTTGTAATTAGAATACCCCTGAAACGTCTCATCAAAGAGACAGAGGCTATAATGTAACTTTTCAATGTGAATAAACAACATTCTATCTTGTATGCACGGATGACGAAGTCAAGAAGATAGGTATCAAACGTGTCAAACTATCTAGATTCTACTACATTGAGTAGTTCGCTTTAATATATTTGAAATATCTCGAAATGTTATGTATTGTCTGGTGAAGTAAGTGATTATCTATGTGGTAATACAATGAATAATTAAGAAATTCTATGAGTAACACAATTTAGCAGATTATTCAATCTATGATTTGGTGAAGATAGTATAGTAGATTGTCATTGTGTCTAATAATTCAATAAGTTATTTTGGTGAAGTAGCCTGGGAGAAACAAAGGAATCCAGTCATCACTAAATTTTGCCACCCCAAGAACCTTGTCAACCTCTCATGTTCCTTCACACTACTAGATAAATAGAGGTTAACATAGGCGATCCTGCTAAGGAGTGGTTACTATCAACTACATGTTGGTAATGCACTTCAGTGAGAGTTATCTAAAGTACTAAAGTGATAAACACCCCATTCAAGTAAACAGTGCATTAGGGACCCCATAGTGTAAGAATAGTGAAGGCACAACTTCAAACGGAAAGAGTGCTGCAAGAGGACGTATGTCGCCAAAGTATTTCCTCATTTTCAATCTTCAAGAAGCACCGATGAAATTTCACTATTTGGTAGCAACTCAAGTTTTGATGAAAGTTTGGTGTCTAGAAAGAGTCTGGTTGTTGATAGTCTTTTGGGTGTTGTCAAAGATCCAGTTCCAAATGAAAAGACGCAACATATATAGTCTACATAGATTGAATCTACCTCCAAAGTTGTGGTAGATATCACAAAACTCGCAAAAGTGCCGGTGTGGAAATCGCTTATTATAAGAGACGGTTGGAGAACACCAATTGAAAGGCATCTTGCACAATTCCCACTATTCTGGTGTAGTAGGAAATTGCCCCAAACAAAAGATTTAGAGCCTATTCAACCATTGAATGTGTAACTCCCGCAAGGAGTACCTATCATTACTGATCAAGCATCACCCATGATCTCTAATTCTGATGCAGTAATGAACACCCCTAAATAGGTAAGTCCCAAGGCAATGGAATATTTACAGGGCGTTCAAAAGAATTGGCAACAGGGAGGACATAGAAGGCAATTTCCAGTTGGTGTCACTTATGCAAATTTTGGAGGATTTCCAAGAGATGATCCTGATGCACATGTTAGAATGTTCAAAATTAACTACAGTGTACTCAAGAATCCAGATGACACTGAGTATAAAGCCATCATTTTCCAATCCACTCTGGTTTAAGAAGTCGCTCGATGGTTGATAGAATTTGACCTTAATCATTTTTGGTGCTATGATCATATCCGAAATACTTTTCTACAACATTTTTGGCGAAAGAAGAATGCTACCAAAACCTTTGATTTTTTATAGAATAACAAATACAACATGAATCAAGGAGTGTAAGAATATGCTACCATCTTTTGCAGTCATCTCATACAGCTCCTATAGGCAAATGCTAATTTGCCAAACAATGTCGTAACACAGTGGTTCATAAATGGAATTAACCCACAATTGTGACATAGTAATTGAAATGGCTCTAGAGCTGGAGCATAAAGTAGTCAGATTTGCTGAAGACTTGGAATGGGTAAAGTCTGGTAAAAGCAAAGCTGAAGATGTGTTAAAACAAGTTTTTTGTGTAAAGTGCAAAAATCCAAGGCATGTAGCCGCAAATTGTGCTTTAAACTAGGTCTATTATGCAATTTGCAAAAATGGGAGCCATTCCATAAATATGTGTCCATACAATGCTAAGGCACAAAACTGACTTGCAGTGAACGCAGTCATACAAGAGCCTGGTGAGTCTACAATGAACTGTGTTCCTCCTTAGATGCAGAACACGACTTACTCTTCATACACAAATTTCAGAGCATCACGAACCAAAAATTACAATCCACAATGCTAGAATGAAGGAGCTTCCAATATAATTAATCAAGCATTCCAGCCAAGATGTCGTGTAGGATTCGAAACGAGCTTTCCAACGAGCTATAGAGCTCAAAAAATGGACTTTGGACGAAAACGGTATGTCAAATCAGGCTCCTGGGGGTCAAAACAGGCAAACAGGACCTTTTGGAAAAAATCGCAATTTTGTGAACTTCAAGAGAATCGCGATTTTGTGAACTTCAAGAGAATCACGATTTTGTGAACTGGAAGAGAATCGCGATTTTGTCCCTTGAGAATCGTGTTTTCACAAAATCGTGTTTTTGATTGAAAATCGTGATTTTTGAGAATCGCGATTTTGAGTAGAGAATCGTGTTTTCAGAGAATCGTGGTTCACAGAATCGTGGTTCACAGAATCGTGGTTCACAAAATCGTAGTTCACAAAATCCTGTTTTCACAGAATCGTGTTTTAGAGAATCGTGTTATAGAGAATCGCGATTTTGTCTAAGAGAATCATGATTTTCAAAATTTAGAGAATCGCGATTTTGAGCAGAGAATCGTGTTTTCACAAAATCGTGGTTCACAGAATCGTGTGTCACAAAATCGTGTTTTCATAAAATCGTGTTTTGAAAATCGTGATTTTTGTCTCAGAAAATCGTGGTTTCCAAAAATTTAGAGAATCGCGATTTTGAGCACGACCACAGAATCGTGTTTTCTTAGAATCGTGTTTTTGACATGAAAATCGCGATTGCCAACAGAGAATCGTGTTTTTTGAAAATCGTGTTTTAGAGAATCGTGTCTTAGAGAATCGTGTCTTAGAGAATCGTGTTCTAGAGAATCGCGATTTAATCTCAGAGAATCGTGGTTTCCAAAAATTTAGAGAATCGCGATTTTGAGCACAACCACAGAATCGTGTTTTCTCATAATCGTGTTTTTTTTTGCTGAAAATCGTGATTTGTGAGAATCGCGATTTTAAGCACAACCACAGAATCGCGATTTTGAGAATCACCACAGAACCGTGTTCTTTTCAAAAGGCTTTTAGGCAAGAAACAGAGAATCACGATTTTCAAAAAAAATTGAATTTTCACAAAATCGTGATTTTCATCACAGAATCGCGTTTTTTTGTGGGAACTTCAAATTTTTGAGCACCGAGCAATGGCGAGCTCCGTATGTGCAGAAAATCATGAAAAAACACAGCGCTTGCACTTTGTTGCACTTCCTAACTCCTCCTCGAACAATAATGCATGAAGATGGTATGAAAATGATGAAAATGCACTAAAAAACAAGAAAATTCTATGAAGAAGAAGATGGAAGAAGATGGAGATGGTGATGATGATGAAGATGAAGAAGAAAAATCAGAAAATAAACAAAATGACAGTTTTTTTTACCTTCCAACGTTGCAAATCTACGATCTTACCATCACAACGCTCGTCCTCGAAGCTCTCTCCCGGGCAACGGTGCCAAAATTTGGTGTAGCTCAAGCGTAAGCACCACCTCCTTTACTTGTCAATCCGTGGAGACGTGAGGACCGTATGAAGACCACGAGCAAGTGAAGGCACAAGTGTGTGAGTGAAAGCACACAAGCATGCACACACATACACACACGCACACAAGGCAAGATCAAAGAGTGGAACAATGGAAAGCTTCAATTGCAAAAGAGTTCTCTTACAAAAGCTCTATTCTCTAACAAGCTAACCTCAAAAATGAGCTCTCTAGCTCTTTTTATAGTTTTTTGAGTAGTTTCGGCCCTGTCCAGACCTAGTGTCCGGCCTAGTTAAAAATTAGGTTCCAGGGCTTATTTGAGGGCTCAAACGGAGTCTAAAAAATATGAAAATTGGTAGGACGATACTTCTAATACTCCTCAAGCTCGAGGACTCCTCGGCTTGAACAAAATGGAGTTACAAAAATAGGAAATGGTATTTACAATGGTTTTTAGTGATGAAAATCACTATTTTTATAGGGTTTTCTTCTGAAAATTTGACATACACTTCTTGGAGCTCCCTACTTGCTCCTTCTTCTTGTGTGTGTCCACCCTTCTGATGTGCTTCCATGCTTGTGCTTGACTTTGAGTTCCAACACCTTGGTTACAAGGTGATCTTCTCTGCTTAGTCCTTTCGCATATAAAACGGCAATATGGTTATTGCAAAAGGAAGCAAAGTTGGCTCACTTTATCCTTTATTTGTATCACGGAAAGAACACTTGTTAGCTCTTACTGAACAACCTATGTCTTGTATTTGGCATGGTCATTTGGGCCATATATCTCGTAGTGGAATGGAAAATCTTTCTTGTTCTGGCTACCTCTTTTTAGTTATGCTCTCAACCTTGCTTACTTCATGACTCTTTTCTTGTCCTAAGCCTTGGTTATATTGTAGGGCTTGAGCTCTAGTTACTACTTGCACTAGGGTTGTTGTGATCGTACTCCCATTAGAATGTACAACTAAGCTAATAACATTGATCGGTATGTTTTTTTGTGCATTGTTATCCATCAGACACCTTTGTAAATAGAATACCCTTGAAACGTCTCATCAAAGAGACAGAGGCTATAATGTAACTTTTCAATGTGAATAAACAACATTCTATCTTGTGTGCACGGATGAAGAAGTCAAGAAGATTGGTATCAAACGTGTCAAACTATCTAGATTCTACTACATTGAGTAGTTCGCTTTAATATATTTGAAATATCTCAAAATGTTATGTATTGTCTGGTGAAGTAAGTGATTATATATGTGCTAATACAATGAATAATTAAGTAATTCTATGAGTAACACAATTTAGCAGATTATTCAATCTATGATTTGGTGAAGATAGTATAGTAGATTGTCATTGTGTCTAATAATTCAATAAGTTATTTTGGTGAAGTAGCCTGGGAGAAACAAAGGAATCCAGTCATCACTAGATTTTGCCACCCCAAGAACCTTGTCAACCTCTCATGTTCCTTCACACTACTAGATAAATAGAGGTTAACATAGGCGATCCTGCTAAGGAGTGGTTACTATCAACTACATGTTGGTAATGCACTTCAGTGAGAGTTATCTGAAGTACTAAAGTGATAAACACCCCATTCAAGGAAATAGTGCATTAGGGACCCCATAGTGTAAAAATAGTGAAGGCACAACTTCAAATGGAAAGAGTGCTGCAAGTGGACATATGTCGCCAAAGTATTTCCTCATTTTCAATCTTCAAGAAGCACCGATGAAATTTCACTATTTGGTAGCAACTCAAGTTTTGATGAAAGTTTGGTGTCTAGAAAGAGTCTGGTTGTTGATAGTCTGTTGGGTGTTGTCAAAGATCCAGTTCCAAATGAAAAGATGCAACATATATAGTCTACATAGATTGAATCTATCTCCAAAGTTGTGGTAGATATCACAAAACTCGCAAAAGTGCCGGTGTGGAAATTGCTTATTACAAGAGACGGTTGGAGAACACCAATTGAAAGGCATCTTGCACAATTCCCACTATTCTGGAGTACTAGGAAATTGCCCCAAACAAAAGATTTAGAGCCTATTCAACCATTGAATGTGTAACTCCCGCAAGGAGTACCTATCAATACTGATCAAGCATCACCCATGATCTCTAACTCTGATGGAGTAATGAACACCCCTAAATAGGTAAGTCCCAAGGCAATGGAATATTTACAGGGCGTTCAACAGAATTGGCAACAGGGAGGACATAGAAGGCAATTTCCAGTTCGTGTCACTTATGCAAATTTTGGAGAATTTCCAAGAGATGATCCTGATGCACATGTTAGAATGTTCAAAATTAACTACAGTGTACTCGAGAATCGAGATGAGGCTGAGTATAAAGCTATCATTTTCCAATCCACTCTGGTTTAAGAAGTCGCTCGATGGTTGATAGAATTTGACCTTAATCATTTTTGGTGCTATGATGATATCCGAAATACTTTTCTACAACATTTTTGGCGAAAGAAGAATGCTACCAAAACCTTTGATTTTTTATAGAATAACAAATACAACATGAATCAAGGAGTGTAAGAATATGCTACCATCTTTTTGCAGTCATCTTATACAGCTCCCATAGGCAAATGCTAATTTGCCAAACAATGTCGTAACACAGTGGTTCATAAATGGAATTAACCCACAATTGTGACAGGTAATGATAATCTGGTGTATCAACAGAATGACATTAGATGTAGTAATTGAAATGGCTCTACAGTTGGAGCATAAAGTAGGCAGATTTGTTGAAGACTTGGAATGGGTAAAGTCTGGTAAAAGCAAAGCTGAAGATGTGTTAAAACAAGTTTTTTGTGTAAAGTGCAAAAATCCAAGGCATGTATCTGCAAATTGTGCTTTAAACTAGGTCTATTGTGCAATTTGCAAAAATGGGAGCCATTCCATAAATATGTGTCCATACAATGCTAAGGCACAAAACTGACTTGCAGTGAACGCAGTCATACAAGAGCCTGCCGAGTCTACAATGAACTGCGTTCCTCCTTAGATGCAGAACACGACTTACTCTTCATACACAAATTTCATAGCATCACGAATCGGAAATTACAATCCACAATGCTAGAATGAAGGAGCTGCCAATATAACTAATCGAGCATTCCAGCCAAGATGCCATTTCTATGGAGAATTGGGTCACATCCATAGGCATTGCATAGATACTCAAGATAACGATAAACAAAAGAGGGATCACCAAAATCCAACCATGAATATGGTAGTGATTTCACCTATGGAGACACAAACAGCTACCATCCAAACTCATTTTGATAAGATCCTATAACCATCTAGTGAAATCTTTGAACCAGATTCAAGGAGTAGCAACAGACATTCTCTAAGGTTGCCAAGTGGGCTCGATCCAAAACCGTCATCTTTCTTGACCTAGTACTAGTCACTCTTCAGCAAGCAAAATCTTTTGTACCAAAAGTAACGAAACTTGCAACACTTGATTTACCTGAATCATAAAGAACATTTCCAAAAGGGCCACCTCTAAGCATAGCCTGGGATATATTGTCTAAAGCACCAATTATCTTACCTGTAGTATAATTGGTTCTCTTGTTCCTAGCATTAGACAATAGTTTTAGCAGCAAATTGATGCAAATCCAATTCCAACACTAGCTACAGCAATGATCCATCCGAAATTGGATACAACTATGGGCTATGTGGTCCCCTTAATCACAGTCTGGTATAAAAATCAGAAAATTGTGTAAGTAATTATTGATGGTGGTTTCGAGGTTAATATCACCACTACAACTCTATGTAAGAAATAAGGCTAGAACAAGATTGAACCTGTTAAATTCTTTGTCATGATGGTGGATCAGTCTAGAGTCCATTCAGTGGGACTAGTCCAAAATATTCCCATTACATTGCAGGGTGCAATTTTTCACATGACATTTGTTGTTTTAGACCTGCTAAGTTGAGCCTAGACTATAACTTACTTTTTGTTGGAGTTTGAGGTCTACGAAAGCACACGGTCATCACAAGGAAGAAGAAGAAGCTTGGAGCACAAGACACAATACTAAAAATGTATTACCACTAGAATGTACAAAGATAAGTAACTTGTTAGGGCAATAGGTGTATATACAAGCCACGGGAAAAAAACCTCCTAAAGAGGGAAGAAAATGCCCTAGTAGTCCTAGTGTGTTCACACACATCACTGCCTAAATATATCAACAAATCCCCCCTGGGAGTGATGTGGTGAAGAAGGAGCTAGCACTCATGTATAAGGAAGTGCCAAACTATGCGGAATCAATCCACAAAAGGAAGTAAGCCCAAAGCTTTGCGGAAAGCTTCAAACTTCTCCCTAGGCAGAGCCTTCGTGAAAAGGTCTGCAAGCTTCTCTTGCATAGGCACATATGACAAGTTGATCTCTCTAGCAAAGAACCTCTCCCTGACATAATGATAATGCACCTCAATGTGCTTAGTGCGAGCATGGAACACAGGGTTTCTCGCAACTACCAATGATGCCACACACATACTATAAGGCGTGTCTGAGCCACACACACTCAACAGTCGCTATGAAAGCTGCCCTATACTCACCCTCACAACTAGAAGTGGCCATAGTAGGTTGCTTCTTGCTCAACCAAGATATACATGAGCTACCAAGCATGAAGCAAAAGCCACTAGTGGACACATGAGTGTCATAGCAACCAGCCTAGTCAAAGTCAAAAAAAGCATGTAAATATAGTGGTAATGATCCCCCCTAGGGATAAAACAATCAAAGTAGTCAAGTACCACACAACTAGTGAAAGATGCACTTAACCACCTGCCAATGCTTGACACTTGGGCAATGCATAAGCCTTCTCATCTATGAGACAGTAAACTAAATATCTGGCCGAGTAATGAATAAGTAAATAAAGCATCCAACAACCTGCTAATAGAGAACATCATCAAATGCATCCCTAGAATCATGAAGAGTCAATTGTAAACCTATCTGCATAGGAGTGGCAATAGGTTTGCAGTCTTCAAGGCCAAAATGCTACAATAATGTGTCAATATATTTGGTTTGACAAAAAGCTATTCCACCACCAACTTGCATAAACTAAATGCCCAAATAATGATGCAAATGCCCCAAATCATACATCTCAAATGAGGCATCCAAATCAGCCTTGAAATCACCAATATGCTAACATACACAACTATGATCAAAAGCACATCATTTGCATGCTTAACATATAAGGTGCTCTTAGTTGGACTGTTCTCAAAACCATGTGCAATCAGATAGGCATGTATCTTTTCATACCAAGCATGTGGTGCTTGCTTTAAACGATATAATGCCATCTTTAACCTATGCTCTTGCCAAGAGGCAAGTCACATAAAGAACAGGTACCATTTTTCATGATAGCATCATATTCTGATTGCATAGCAGCCATCCAATGTTCAAAATTTTGTGCTTCATAAAAAAAAATATGCTCATTCTTATCAAAAAGATTAAAGGTAGCCATAGCATAGCAATCTGATGCAAAAGAGGCACTATGAGAGCTTGAACGAGTACGGTATGTTAGAGGTGCATCTATTTGATGTCACGCAAAGTCTGCACCATCCATTTTGGCATAATTTTTGCCTCCTCAATATCAACTCTCTCATCAACAAGTGCATCATGTAAATCTACATCACAAATGGAATGATCTGCATCATCACATGAAACCTGTAAAGGCTGAGACATTGCCTCATTAGGACAAGCATTAGATTGTCCACCTATAAAAAAAGGCAGCAAAGTCCCATGCATGTCTTTGGAGCTAAATGATGTCTCCTTAGTACATGAAAGTAATGGTTGAATAGCATCCTCTACAAAAACAACATCACGGCTAACCAAAATGTGTTTAGTCTGTGGATGATATAGATGATAGCCTTTGCTTTCAGAACTGTAACCAACAAAAATACATTTCACTGTTTTATCATCCAATTTCTTGCGATGTTGTTCAAGCACTAATGCATATGCTAGACAACCAAAAACACATAGATGAGCAACAAATGGCTTGCGACCATGCCAAGCCTCATATGGAGTGATAGACTGCAGTGCTTTAGTGGGACACCTATTAAGTACATATGCTGCACACATGACAGTGTCAAGCCAAAAACTATGAGGTAAAGCCTAACTCTTGACCATACACTCGCTATTTCCATGAGTGACATGTTCTTCCTTTCAGCAACTCCATGTTGTTGAGGTGTATACGACACTATACACTTATATTTTATCCCACATTCAGTCAGAAATGTGTTAAAATCTGAAGACATATATTCCCCCCCTCGATCAGAATGGAGGGTGCCCATTTTACATGCTAACATATTTTCAACCAAATTAGAAACTTTTTGAAGCACATAAACACTTCGGACTTTGCTTTCAATGGATATACCCATGCACGCCTGGAAAAATCATCGATGAAAGACACGAAGTGAAGATAGTTTCCAAAAGAGGGTGTTTGTGTAGGACCATAGACATCACTATGAACAAGCTACAATTTTTTAGTAGCTTGAACTGAAGCATCTTTTGGGAACAAAGAATACTGCACTTTGCCCAAAATACAACCTTCACAAACATGTTTACTAGGTGCCTCAAGTTTGGGCAGAGAGGACACCATTTCAGATTTCTACAAGCATAGCAAACTAGCAAAATTCTGATGACCAAAGCATGCATGCCATAGCTTTGCATCTAACATAGGTTGAGAACCATGTATTACACATGTCGAATCATTCAGAGATTTTGCATACTTTATGAGCTTATATAGCCCACGACATAAAATGCTAGAAGTAATAATCATATCGCCATTTGACAGATCATGGAGTGTACATCTGTCATCAACAAATTTCACAACCAAGACAATCTTGGCTAAAGTTGAAACTCATAACAGATTTTTCTTGATCCCTGGCATAAATAAAGCATTCGACAGTATAAAAGAACTACCATTAGCAGTAGTTAGAATAATCTTACCAACTCCCATGATAGCATAAGAGGAGTTGTTGGTGCATGTGACAGTATTCCCTATAGGGGCAGGCTTGAGTGAAGTGAAGAAACTGCATTGCAAGGTAATATGTTTGGTTGTCCCACTATCAAAGTACCAAACATCTGAGTCTACTATAGACATACACTCTTCAGGAGAAGATGGGTCAAAACTGCAAATAGTAGTAAATGCCCATTCTTCATTTTGCAGTAGATTAGCAGACTCTATTTTCGGTGTAGAGGCCTCTACAACAACCATTCCAACCTCTTTTTTATTTGCCTCTTTTGCAGCTAGTTTTGGACAATTCTTCGTGACATGATCATTTGATTTATAGTACTTGCAAAATAGTTTCTATTTTTTTGTTTTCTTATCATCTCTATCATCCTTCTTTGATTGTGCAGAATTAGCAGATTTCTGTTTACTACTAGAAGAGCTCCATTTACCTTTGCCCTTCTAACTAGCCAGGAAAGCTTGATCTGCAACACGCATAATGGTCCTGTTTTGCCTAGACTGATCTTCTTGCAATAGAACAGAGACTAACTCCTCAAATGTCAAGGCATTTGGATTGCCTTTCATCATCAAACAAGAGTAGAAACAAAACTCTGATATGAATCGAGAAGACCATTCAGAACAGTCTACACAAGTGAACTTTCAAGCAAGACTTCATCAAATCCTTGATCTTTATCAGAAAATTATCCATGGAATCACCTTCATTCATGTGCTCACTCTCCAACTATTTTTAGAGGTAAGCAACACGAGCCTCATTCATTGCCTGGTATAAAGTGGTAAGTGTATCCCAAGCATCCTTAGTTGTTCTGCAAGAGTGAATGTGAGGAATAATGGCACATTTGATAAACAAGTCTATCGATACATCTGCTTGAGCATCTCTGCCATCCCAAAAAAATTGTTGCATGGTAGGTGCAATAGGAACCGCAACACGAACAGGAATCTGTAGAATATCACCATCTTTGACGCCATTTGCATCAGCTTTAGTACCTATATTTGTAGGTGTAATAGGATTTTTTTTGAACACCTTGCACAATATTCTAGAGTCCTTTTGTGACCACTACATGATGCATCATATAAGCCCATAATGGGTAATTCGTACCATCCAGCTTATCCTCAATAGCCAACATACGGAATACATCACTGCTTTTAGCCATGGCCACTAACTAAAATACCATGATGTAGAAAATTGAATGTATCTAAAAAAGTTGAACAAAACTACCCTGTCGAGTTCTGTTAAACCTACAGCAGACTTTGAGATGCTTATACTAGCGAACCAAAACATGTATATATCTTTGGCACAAAAAGATGAAATAGCTTGCACAAGCACTGTGATAGTGCATTCGGAGGTCAAAACAAGCTCAAATCGCGATTTCAGCACCACACAATGAAGCTATTTTGATCTCCTAATCACCCCGAGTATGATCACCAATTTTTGTACGATTCTCAGACTATGATCGAAGAGGTGTTGAAGATGCCCTAGGTGAATTGATGACCTCCTCTGATACCAATGGTTGGAGTTTGAGGTCTGCAAAGGCACACGAACAACACAAGGAAGAAGAAGAAGCTTGGAGCACAAGACACAATACCAAAAATGAAATACCACTAGAATGTACAACGATAAGTAACTTGTTAGGGAAATAGGTGTATATACAAGCCGAGGGAAAAAAAATCCTAAAGAGGGGAAAAAGAATGCCCCGATGGTCCTAGTGTGTTCACACATATCACTACCTAAATATATCAACACTTTTCGGTTGTCCATGGTTAAAACAGGCCAAAGTCTTGCAGGATTGGTTGTCTCACAAATTAATTTTTAAATGTAATCATAGGAAATATATTGTGACCCTTGATGAAAATGTGAACTTCATGCCAGGTCATACATTTTTGAACTAGTCTGCATGTTGGATGGTCTTTTAGATGATGAGGAAAGGGTCTTCCTCTTTACTAATCATGACCTCCTTTCTTTAGGCACAATTGATCTACGGCATGTACTGGATCGCTGGTCCCTGGCTTCTTGCACTGTGCAACCTACTGAGGAAGAGACCAAAATGTTCTCGGATGACTTATTGAACATAGCAGACCTACCAAAATACATCCATTAGGGGATGTATGATACTTTTGGCCCAAAAACTTATGTCCCTAAAGATCAACTAATCACTTGTAACTTAGGAGATGATGTAAATCTATGACCTGTTAAGATCAGAGCAGGCTTGGAAGACTCTTTTAAAAGAGATTTTCTAGCACTCTTAACTGAGATCATTGATGTATTTGCATGGGACTATAAAGACATGAAAGGCCTAGCTCATAGGATATATCAACACAGAGTTGTCTTGAAACGAGACGCTTATCCAGCTAAGCAGCAAATTTATTGCATGAACCCACACTATGCTAAGCAAGTTAAAGGGGAATTAGATCATCTACTCAGGGTTGGATTTATAGTTCCAGTTGAGCATGTAGAGTGGATATCTCCAATTGTCATTGTTCCCAAGAAGAATAAACAATTGTGCATATGTTACCGAAAATTGAACACTGCTACTATAGTTGATCCCTTTCCTCTGCCATTCCTAGATAGTATGCTTGATGAAGTCATCGTATGAGAAATGTACTCTTTTTTAGATGGGTATAGTGGCAACAACCAGGTTCATAGGATTGAGGCAGATAACCCTAAGATAGCCTTTTTTACCAATTGGGGAGTTTATGCATGCACAGTCATGTGGTTCGGGCTCTAGAATGCCCCTAGCACATTTTAGTGCTGCATGCAAGAGATTTTTTCTCCTTACCTTACAATATTTTTGCTAATCTACTTAGATGATTTCTCTATTTTTGGTGTTGTAAATGCACATCTACTACACCTTGACTCTGCTTCCTTGAGTGTAGAAATTATCGACTATGCCTAAACCCAAGTAGATCCATCTTTGTTTTCTCCTATGGTAAACTATCAAGACATATCATCTCACGTCATGGCATTCAGGTCGATCCTAATAAAGTACAGGTTATCTTACACATCCCACCTCCAAAATAACCTAAAGATGTTTTGCACTTTCTTGGGAAAATCATGTGGCATGGCCACCATTTATGGTGGGTGGCTCACTTAACCATTCCCCTTACTTGATTAACTACAGTGGCCCCTTGTGACTTCCAATGGACTACCGAATGTCAGGAAAGTTTTGTCTAACTTAAAAGATTTCTTATGCATGCTCCAATCCTGCAATCTCAAATTGGGACCTCCCCTTCCATGTTTTTGTAGATGCCTTAGACATTGCTATAGGGATCATCTTAATGCAACTTCAGGATAAGCGGTGTCATGTGGTCTATTATGCTAGTTGATGGTTAGCTCCTTCTAAACATAGCTACTATGTTACAGAGCCTGAATGTTTGGGACTCATTTACTCTGTGAAAAAAATTTGGCTCTACCTACTTGGTCAAAAATTTATCTTCCATGTGGATCACTCTGCATTAAGATATTTGGTTTGCCAGCAAAATTTGGGAGGCAAACTTGCCAGATGGGTTCTTCTTTTGCAAGAATTTGACTACAACATGGTGCATCACCTTGGGTCTTCCCATGCAATTGTCGCTTTTAATCCCGGTTAGATTCTGATGAAGCTCTAGTGGGTGTGGATGATTCCTCTTTGGCTATTTATAGGAGTGAACCTAGCTCCTCGCTGGTTCAATGGAATTTTGTTGATTCTTACTATGATATCCTTATGACTTTTCTCATAACTAGTTGTCCATCTGATTCCATGTTTGCAACAACAAGGCAAAATTTGGCTTTGTACAGTTGATAATCTCGTATTATTGTAGGTCAACTCATATTTGGTTTGCCATAAAAATTTGGGAGGCAAACTTGCCAGATGGGTTCTTCTTTTGCAAGAATTTGACTACGACATGGTGCATCACCTTGGGTCTTCCCATGCAATTGTCGACTTTTAATCCCGGTTAGATTCTGATGAAGCTCTAGTGAGAAGATTGATTCCCTATGCACAACCAAGAGGAGCTACCATGACCCCCCGACATCTCACTAGCAAGGGAATGTATACTACATACTTTCACACTTATATTGCCAAGGAGAAGCATAGATGGAGCTCAACGGATGGTTCCACCTATCCCCACAAATTTGGAGTTTCCCGAATCAATTGGCCTCGATGACTTAGACAATGTAGACTTTGAACAGCTCCTCAGGGATGTGGACACAGGTTCTGAAGAAGAAGAAGAAGCAGATGGTGAACAACAATACCAACATGAACAAGAGAAAAATGAAGAACAACAACAGGGACAAGAAGAAGAAGAAGACAATGAAGAGGAGAAGATGAAGAAGAGGAAGGTGCCCCTACTTACACTATAGAGCTTTGGATATTATATGATACCATAACAAGTGTACAAGAAAGAGTTTGACTCTTGTTCCACACCATCTAGTTATTGATAAATCAGATATTGGATGAAGCAGGGGTCGATCTCTGATTCACCAAATCCCTTTGCTTATTAGCAAAGGCTTGTGCAACTATTGAAGCAATCCATATTATGATGCAGAGGCCATGACCTCAATATGAACAATGACAAATTGACACCATGCCAAGATAGGAAAAGAATATACAAATTGCTATCACCCAAGTTGAGGTTTCGACAACTCAAGAGGCAACTTCCATTGCTACCATTGAGCTCATGATAGAAATCTTTGTACAAGCATTGCCTATCTCACCTCACCCTCCATCCCCACCCAAAAGCCAAGAAACCCAAACCACCACCATGACAGTCGACACCACCCAAGCAGAGGAACCTATTTTTCATAATCCACCCCATTCACCACTACATATCGAAGTAACTCTAACTACCATTGAAGTCATAACCTCAACAGCCTCTGCACCCTTGTTTCACATGCAGTATTATTCTCCTCTATTAATAATCTTTTGTATACTAGTTCCTTTGGCCCACATGAACCCACCCTACGCCACCCAATAAATCACCTTGTCCAAGCTTACCCAATCCCAATGGCTACACTCTTAGGAATCCCTACAACACAACCCTATCCAATCACTTCCACCTCAACAATTGATTCTTCCATATCTCAATCTTGAACACCTTCAACTACCCTATCACCACCATGGGAAGCCTTCCTTGAAGCCATGCTCTAAACCCAAGCTCCATCTTCTTCATTGGAATCCTAATCCATTTGTGACATCTTCACTATTTGCCAATATAATGAGCATCGCACCTACCATAGCAATATTCAGGTAGCACCATCACACACAACCATGTCCAATTCCATGGACATATCACCACCCACTTTACCTTCCTCACCCCCCCCCCCCCCAAAATTCCACCATCCCCCTCCACCAACATCAACCCCACTCACTACTCCATAATGCATGGCCTCCACTACTCCCTTCCACATTCCCCATTCCCCTACATTTCCAATTGTATAGACTGCATCTGTAAATGTAAATAATGCTTTTAACACCATGCTTTAGTGTGAAAACTAACTACATCAGGAGTATCAATACCTGGAAGAACGTAATGAAATGCTCACCATTGAGTCCACTCAATTACAAGAATGAGTGACAGAACTAGAAGAAAGCAACAAAATCTTACAAGCATAATATGATACTTTACAACATGCCCACGATGAACTTGACGCCAAACTCTAAAATATTGATCAAGAGAAAATGGCGAAAATCAAAAACCTCTTGCATACACAAATGGAGTGCAATGCCAGACTTCAAAGAAATTAGGCTCTTCTACATCGACACATGGAAATGGCCTAAGGAGAACAAGTGCATTCAACAACAAAATCAAGATAAAGTAGAGGCAATAATGGAAATTGCACCTATCACACAAATCATTCCCTCTAGATTACAAGTTGTTCCTTCAAAGACCATATGCATCCTCCTAGAGGAACATGGCAACTTCCTTGACTCATATGATGAGTTGCAAGAAGAGATCAACCAATTATGAAGTCAGAAAACATCTACCAAAACACAAGTTCCCAAGTCTATTCCAATTGGTTCCATGCCAGAAGAGGTTGAAGCCTTACAAAAGCCAATCATGGAACTATAGACCAAGCTCTTACAATACAAATTGCCACCATCACCACAAGAAGTGCCAAAACCTGAACAGTTAGTGGAGATCCCGATCGAAGGAACATTCGAAGATTTGTATGAACCCTACCTAGCTCTAGGTGGTCTTGTCATTGAAGAAGGCCAAGATGCATATGAAGCACCCATCCCCCAGTGGCTAAAACAAGTTGAAGAGATTGGACGTACCCACAACAACCGAGTGATCATTCAAATACATTCAATGTCCAACCTTGAAGAAACAAGCTCAAGTCTAAATACTTTCAAAACTTGTCCCACCGACATTTGATAACAACCTCCAAATTGTAATATATGCCTTACATCATGTTGTTAGCATATTACAATGCAAAAATCAAGCAAGTTGTAGGAAAAAACCCACATTCTCCACTCAATTCAAACAAGGTGATGTCTTAGAGCGGGCTCAAAGGGGCACAATATTCCGACCCGATTGGCGAGCGCATCTCCTCAAAACCTATCCAGATATGATGCGAACATGGTCCATTGCACATCAAGTATAATCCATGCTATATCCCAGTGCCTCACAAAAGCCCATGGCTAGCATTTTTTGTAAAGGTCAGAAATAGTCTTGGGTGTTCAGATTGGTTGAATTACCCATACTTTGATCCACCCTGTGCACCTCCCATCATAGCCTATATAGTTTCAACCATTCACCATTGGACTCCCAGATTGAAGAATATGCCTGATGTAGTAGCTAAAATGTGTATGAAAATTTTTGAGCTTATGATTGTAGATTTTAAAACATTGCACAACGTCGAAGCTCTGTATATCTTGGCACCAGGGTTTAATGAAGGAAATTTTGATTTGGTGTATGATATGAGCACAACACCATCGGTGAATGCTATATATGCTTGGCATGCATGCATCAAGTATTTACTCGTCTGCTACAAGCAAACAATTGAAGAGATGTTCTCCACTGGCTTTTGGGAATACCACTCAGAAATATTCCTAGCAAGACCCACTCATTTGTTACACCTCTTCATAGTAGAACAAACCCTGCATGTTGAATAGTTATGTATGCCACATTTGGATGTTCCAAGCCTTGTGGATTGGGATCCACTTATGAATAACTTAGCACGGGGACTCAGACTCAAAGAATAAGAATTGGTTGCTCAAGTGGTCCAATACTACATACAACACCATCCACAACAAGGGTCTATCATGGACGACAAAATGCAAGAGAGGGAAGGTGTTAACAATAAAGGCAGATTGAGTCATCAAGGGAGCATGATGAAAGGAACCCATAGACAAGAGAGTCAAAGAGAAAGTCAAGGAGGACCAAGCAGACAAAGCAATCAATGAAGACCTGGCGAGTAGGCCTAAATATTTTTCTAGAGCATGCATACAACAAATAGTGATTTTTATCACTACACTTCATTATAAATTCCATTTTTTATAAAGTAAAGTCCATTTTGTTAAAGGATTCTTCAAGCTTGATGCGTAGTAGGGAAATCTATGTATCAAGTTTCATAATTTACTGAATTCATTAGAGCATTCAAATGAGCTTAGGAACCTAATTTTTAACTAGGCGAGACACTAGGTTTGAACTAGTCCAAAGCTAGTCTAGAAACTATAAAAAGAGCTAGAGATCTCATTCTAGGAGATCATTTTTGGGAATTGAAATTAGATGGGCACATTTTGTATCTAGAAAATAGTGTAATAGAAGATTCCATTGTTCTCTCTTTGTCTTGCCTTGTATGTGCATGTGTGTGTGCATCCTACTGTGCAACTTACTCATGCACTTGTGCATTCCACTTGTTCATGGTCATCATACCACTCTCACCTCTCCATGGATTGGAAATTACAAGGTAGATCTACTCATGTTGGTTCTCACCATTGTGTTAGAGTGGCAACCTCTAACTGAGAAAATATAGCATCAAACTCATTTAGATGAGCAACAATACTATTTGTGTCCTTCATGAAAATTTCATATAGCTTTCTCATCAGATACACTTTATTTGATGCCATTTCTTTTTCATAAGCATTGCATAACTTCTTCCAAAGCTCTTGTACACTTTTGCGGTCCAATACTATAAGTAAACAATATCTGTTAGGTATAATCAAATGGTATTCCTAGTCACTTCATTCAACTCATCCTAATCATCATCATCTATATAAGCAGGCTTCTTTGAGATTCCATTTACTAGCTTCCATTTCCTCTTCTGAATCAACACATCTTTGATCTAATTCTTCCATAGAGCAAAGTTTGTGCCATCAAATTTTGGATCTCAAAATGATCTTTGTCATGCATGCTATAACTCCTCTTGAGAACATTCGCACTAGACCCGGATCCTGTTGATATATTTAGGTAGTGATGTGTGTGAACACACTAGGACTGTCGGGGCACTTTTTTCCCTCTTTAGGAGGTTTTTTCCCTCGGCTTGTATATATGCCTATTGCCCTAATGGGCTACTTATCTTTGTACATTCTCTAGTAATACATTCAGTATTGTGTGTTTGTGCTCCAAGCTTCTTCTTCTTCCTTGTGCTGTTCGCGTGCTTCTACAGGCGTCTAACTCCAACAATTGGTATCAGAGCAGGTCGTCGCTTCATCTAGGGCATCGTCGACACTCCTCCGTTTGCAGTCTCAGAATCGCATGAATTTTGGTGAGCATACTCAACGTGTTTCCGAGATCAAAACATCTTCGCTTTGTGGTGCCGAAATCGCAATCTGAGCTCGTTTCGGCCTCTGAACGCACTATCGCAGTGCTTGTGCATGCTATTTCGTCTTTTTGTGCCAAAGGTATATACCAGTTTCTGTTCGCCAGTTTAAGCGTCTTGAAGTCTGCTACAGGTCTAGCAGAACTCGTCTGGGTAGTTCTGTTCAACTTTTTGAGATACAGTCAATTTTCTGCATCAAGGTATTTTAGTCACCGGCCATGGCTGAAAGCAGTGATGTATTCCGTATGTTGGTTGTTGAGGATAAGTTGGATGGTACCAACTACCCATTATGGGCTTATATGATGCGACATGTTTTGTTTGCAAAAGGATTGTGGAACATTGTGCAGGGTGTTGAAAGACATCCTGTTACACCTGTAACGACAGGTACTGCAAATACAGGTGCTGGAGCTGATGAAGATGGTGTCGAAGATGATATTCCACAGATTCCTGTTCGTGCTGTTGTTTCTGTTGCACCTACTGCAGAGCAAATTCATTGGGATGGCAGAGATGCCCAGGCACATGCATTGATAGCTTTGTCTGTCAAACGTGCCATTATTCCTCATATTCGCTCTTGCAGAATAGCTAGGGATGCTTGGGATACACTTACCACACTGTACCAAGCTAGGAATGAGGCGCGTGTTGCTTACCTCCGAAAACAGTTGGAGAGTGAGCACATGAATGAAGGTGATTCTTGGACAGTTTCCTAATGAAGATCAAAGATTTGAAGGAACAGTTGATTTCTGCTGATGAGGTTACACCAGATAGCTCACTTGTGCAGACCATTCTGAATGGTCTTCCTGATTCATATCAGAGTTTTGCTTCTACTCTTCGGTTGATGATGAAAGGCAATCCGAATGCCTTATCATTTGAGGAGTTAGTCTCTGTTTTGTCAGGAAGATGAGTCCAGGCAGAACAAGTCCATTATGCGTGTTGCAGATCAAGCTTTCCTGGCTAGTCAGAAGGGCAAAGGAAAATGGAGCTCTTCTACTAGTAAGCAGAAATCTGCAAATGTTGCACATTCGAAGAACCAGGATAAAGATGAGAAGAAATCAGAAAAGCAGAAATTGTTTTAATGTTGATATATTTAGGTAGTGATGTGTGTGAACACACTAGGACCGCCGGGGCACTTTTTTCCCTCTTTAGGAGGTTTTTTTCCCCCGGCTTGTATATACGCCTATTGCCCTAATGGGCTACTTATCTTTGTACATTCTCTAGTAATACATTCAGTATTGTGTGTTTGTGCTCCAAGCTTCTTCTTCTTCCTTGTGTTGTTTGCGTGCTTCTACAGACGTCTAACTCCAACAATTGGTATCAGAGCAGGTCGTCGCTTCATCTAGGGCGCCGTCGACACTCCTCCGTTTGCAGTCTTAGAATCGCACGAATTTTGGTGAGCATACTCAGCCTGTTTTCGAGATCAAAACAGCTTCGTTCTGTGGTGCCAAAATCACGATCTGAGCTCGTTTCGGCCTCCGGACGCACTATCGCAGCGCTTGTGCAGGCTATTTCATCTTTTGTGCCAAAGGTATATACCAATTTTTGTTCGCCAGTTTAAGCATCTCAAAGTCTTTTATAGGTCTAGCAGAACTCGTCTGGGCAGTTCTGTTCAACTTTTTGAGATACAGTCAATTTTCTGCATCAAGGTATTTTAGTCACCGGCCATGGCTGAAAGCAGTGATGTATTCCATATGTTGGCTGTTGAGGATAAGTTGGATGGTACCAACTACCCATTATGGGCTTATATGATGCGACATGTTTTGGTTGCAAAAGGATTGTGGAACTTTGTGCAGGGTGTTGAAAGATGTCATGTTACACCTGTAACAACAGGTACTACAAATACAGGTGTTGGAGCTGATGAAGATGGTGTCGAAGATGATATTCTACAGATTCCTGTTCGTGTTGCTGTTTCTGTTGCACCTACTGCAGAGCAAATTCGTTGGGATGGCAGAGATGCCCAGGCACATGCATTGATAGCTTTGTCTGTCAAACGTGCCATTATTCCTCATATTCGCTCTTGCAAAACAGCTAGGGATGCTTGGGATACACTTACCACATTGTACCAAGCTAGGAATGAGGCTCGTGTTGCTTACCTCCGAAAATAGTTGGAGAGTGAGCACATGAATGAAGGTGATTCTATGGACAGTTGCCTAACGAAGATCAAAGATTTGAAGGAACAATTGATTTCTGCTGATGAGGTTATACCAGATAGCTCACTTGTGCAGACCGTTCTGAATGGTCTTCCTGATTCATATCAGAGTTTTGCTTCTACTCTTCGGTTGATGATGAAAGGCAATCCGAATGCCTTATCATTTGAGGAGTTAGTCTTTGTTCTGTTGCAAGAAGATCAGTCCAGGCAGAAGAGGTCCATTATGCGTGTTGCAGATCAAGCTTTCCTGGCTAGTCAGAAGGGCAAAGGAAAATGGAACTCTTCTACTAGTAAGCAGAAATCTGCAAATGCTGCACATTCGAAGAACCAGGATAAAGATGAGAAGAAATCAGAAAAGCAGAAATTGTTTTGCAAGTACTGTAAAGGGAATGATCATATCATAAAGAACTGTCCAAAACTGGCTGCAAAAGAGGCAAAGAAAAAGGAGGCTGGAATGGTCGTTGTAGAAGCCTCTACACCAAAAACAGAGTCTGCTAATCTTGTGGAGGAAGAAGAATGGGCGTTTACTACTGTTTGCAGTTTTGACCCATCTTCTTATGAGCAGTGCATGTCTGCAGTGGACTCAGATGTTTGGTACTTTGACAGTGGGGCGACCAAACATATTACCTCACAGCGCAGTTTCTTCTCTTCACTCGAGCCTGCCCCTACAGGGAATACTATCACATGCGCCAACAACTCCTCTTATCCTGTTATGGGAGTTGGTAAGATCATTCTGACTACTGCTGATGGTAGTTCTTTCACCTTGTCAGATGCCTTATTTGTGCTAGGGATCAAGAAGAATCTGTTATCAGTTTCTGCATTAGCCAAGATTGGCTTGGTTTGTGAAATTCGTTGATGACAGGTGTACAGTTCATGATCTATCAAATGGCGATGTGATTATTGCTTCTGGCATTTTATGTCGTGGGTTGTATCAGCTCATAGACTATGAAAGATCTGTGAATGATTCGGCATGTGCAGTTCATGATTCTCAGGCTATGTCAGATGCAAAGCTTTGGCATGCACGCTTTGGTCATCTGAATTTTGCTAGTTTGCTATGCCTGCAGAAATCTGATATGGTGTCTTCTTTGCCCAAGCTTGAGGCACCTGGAAAACATGTATATGAAGGCTGTATTTTGGGCAAAATGCAGCGTTGCTCCTTTCCAAAAGATGGTTCAGTTCGGGCTACGCAGAAATTGCAGCTTGTACATAGTGATGTCTGTGGTCCTATGCAGACACCCTCTTTTGGGAATTACCTTTACTTCGTGACTTTCATTGATGATTTCTCCAGGCATGCATGGGTATATCCACTCAAAGCAAAGTCCGAAGTGTTCATGTGCTTTAAACAGTTTTTGGTTTTGGCTGAAAATCTGTCAGCATTTTAAATGGGCACCCTCCGTTCTGATCGAGGGGGGGAATATATGTCTTCTGATCTTAATGCATTTTTTGTTGAATGTGGGATAAAACACCAGTGTACAGTGCCGTATACACCTCAACAGAATGGAGTTGCTGAACGAAAGAACAGGTCACTCATGGAGATGGCGAGGTGCATGGTCAAGAGTCAGGCTTTACCATAGTTTCTGGCTTGAGACTATCATGTGTGTAGCATATGTACTGAACAGGTGTCCCACTAAAGCGCTGCAGTCTATCACTCCATATGAGGCTTGGCATGACTGCAAGCCATCTATTGCTCATCTGCGTGTTTTTGGTTGTTTGGCATATGCATTAGAGCCAGAACAACATCGCAGAAAATTGGATGATAAGGCAGTAAAATGTATTTTTGTTGGGTACAGTTCTGAAAGTAAAGGCTATCGTCTGTATCATCCACAGACTAAACGCATTCTGGTTAGCCGTGATGTTGTCTTTGTGGAAGATGCTATTCAGCCATTGCTTTCATGTACTAAGGAGACATCTGTTAGCTCCAAAGACATGTATGATACGTTGATGCCTCTTTTTACAGGTGGACAGTCTAGTGCTGGTCCTAATGAGGCAACTTCTCAGCCTTTGCACATTTCATATGATGATGCAGATCATTCTATTTCTGATGCAGATTTACATGATGCACTTGCTGATGAGAGAGCTCATATTGAGCAGGCAAAAACTATGCCAAAATGGCTGGTGCAGACTTTGCGTAACAGCAAATTAGATGCACCTTTGTCATATCGTACTCGTTCAGGCTCTCATAGTGCCTCCTTTGCATCAGATTGCTATGCTATGGCTGCATCTAGTCTCTGTGATGAGAATGAGCCTGTTTCTTTTGATGAAGCACAGAATTCAGAAAATTGGATGGCTTCCATGCAATCTGAATATGATGCTATAATGAAGAATGGTACATGGTCTTTATGTGACTTGCCTCCTGGCAAGAAGGCCATTGGCACTAAGTGGGTATACAAGCTCAAGCGTAAACCTGATGGTACAGTTGACAGGTATAAGGCTAGGCTTGTTGCAAAGGGTTATGCGTAGGAAAGAGGCATTGATTTTGATGAGACCTTTGCACTTACATGCCGTATGACTACTGTTCGGAGCATTTGTGCACTTGCAGCCCATCATGGTTGGAATGTACATCAATTGGACATTAAAACAGCATTTCTGAATGGTGACTTGCATGAAGAAGTGTATGTTTTTCAGCCCCGTGGCTTTGTGTAGAAAGGGCATGAAAACCAGGTGTGCAGGTTAAAGAAGGCATTATATGGTTTAAAGCAAGCACCACGTGCTTGGTATGAGAAGATACATGCCTATCTGCTTGCACATGGTTTTGTGAACAGTCCAACTGAAATCACCTTATATGTTAAGCGTGCTAATGATGTGCTTCTGATAATTGTTGTCTATGTTGATGACATGCTGCTCACTGGTCCTATTGAGAAGCATATTGCTGATTTTAAGGCTGATTTGCATGCCTCATTTGAGATGTCTGATTTGGGGCATTTGCATCACTATTTGGGCATTCAGTTTATGCAAGTTGATGGTGGAATGGCTTTGTGTCAAACGAAATATATTGACACATTATTGCAGTGTTTCGGCCTTGAAGACTGTAAGCCTATTGCCACTCCAATGGAGACAGGTTTATGATTGAGTCTTCATGATGCTGGAGATGCATTTGATGTTGTTCTCTATCAGCAGGCTGTTGGATGCTTGATTTACTTATGCATTACTCGGCCAGATATTGAGTTTGTTGTCTCACAGATGAGCAGGTTTATGCATTGCCCAAGAGTCATGCATTGGAAGGCGGTTAAGTGCATCTTTCGCTACTTGAGTGGTACTCGGCTACTTGGGTTGTTTTATCCCAAGGGGGGATCACTACCGCCAAATTTGCATGCTTTTTCTGACTCAGATTGGGCTAGTTGCTATGACACTCATGTGTCCACCAGTGGTTTTTGCTTCATGCTTGGTAGCTCATGTATATCTTGGTTGAGCAAGAAGGAGCCTACTGTGGCCACTTCCAGTTGTGAGGTTGAGTATAGGGCAGCTTTCACAACGACTGTTGAGTGTGTGTGGCTCAGACACCTTATGGCTGATTTGGGTGTTGGTCAGTCTTCTGCCACCACCATCTTCACTGACAGTCAGAGCGCATTGGCAGTTGCGAGGAACCCTGTGTTCCATGCTCGCACTAAGCACATTGAGGTGCATTATCACTATGTCAGGGAGAGGTTCTCTGCTGGGGAGATCAGCTTGGCATATGTGCCCACGCAGGAGAACATTGCAGACCTTTTCACGAAGGCTCTGCCTAGGGAGAAGTTTGAAGCTTTCCGCAAAGCTTTGGGCTTACTTCCTTTTGTGGAGTGATTTCCACATAGCTTGGCACTTCCTTATACATGCGTGCCAGCTCCTTGTTCACCGCATCACTCCCAAGGGGAATTTGTTGATATATTTAGGTAGTGATGTGTGTGAACACACTAGGACTGCCGAGGCACTTTTTTCCCTCTTTAGGAGGTTTTTTTCCCCCGGCTTGTATATACGCCTATTGCCCTAATGGGCTACTTATCTTTGTACATTCTCTAGTAATACATTCAGTATTGTGTGTTTGTGCTCCAAGCTTCTTCTTCTTCCTTGTGCTGTTCACGTGCTTCTACAGATGTCTAACTCCAACAGTAAAGGGAATGATCATATCATAAAGAACTGTCCAAAACTAGCTGCAAAAGAGGCAAAGAAAAAGGATGCTGGAATGGTTGTTGCAGAAGCCTCTACACCAAAAACAGAGTCTGCTAATCTTGTGCAGGAAGAAGAATGGGCGTTTACTACTGTTTGCAGTTTTGACCCATCTTCTCATGAGCAGTGCATGTCTGTAGTGGACTCAGATGTTTGGTACTTTGACAGTTGGGCGACCAAACATATTACCTCGCAGCGTAGTTTCTTCTCTTCACTCGAGCCTGCCCCTACAGGGAATACTGTCGCATGCGCCAACAACTCCTCTTATCCTGTTATGGGAGTTGGTAAGATCATTCTGACTACTGTTGATGGTAGTTCTTTCACCTTGTCAGATGCTTTATTTGTGCCTGGGATCAAGAAGAATCTGTTATCACTTTCTGCATTAGCCAAGATTGGCTTGGTTGTGAAATTCGTTGATGACAGGTGTACAGTTCATGATCTATCAAATGGCGATGTGATTATTGCTTCTGGCATTTTATGTCGTGGGCTGTATAAGCTCATAGAGTATGAAAGAAATGTGAATGATTCGGCATGTGCAGTTCATGATTCTCAGGCTATGTCAGATGCAAAGCTTTGGCATGCACGCTTTGGTCATCTGAATTTTGCTAGTTTGCTATGCCTCCAGAAATCTGATATGGTGTCTTCTTTGCCCTTTGCCCAAGCTTGAGGCACCTCGAAAACATGTATGTGAAGGCTGTATTTTGGGCAAAATGCAGCGTTCCTCCTTTCCAAAAGATGGTTCAGTTCGGGCTACGCAGAAATTGCAGCTTGTACATAGTGATGTATGTGGTCCTATGCAGACACCCTCTTTTGGGAATTACCTTTACTTCGTGACTTTCATTGATGATTTTTCCAGGCATGCATGGGTATATCCACTCAAAGCAAAGTCCGAAGTGTTCATGTGCTTTAAACAGTATTTGGTTTTGGCTGAAAATTTGTCAGCATGTAAAATGGGCACCCTCCGTTCTGATCGAGGGGGGGAATATATGTCTTCTGATTTTAATGCATTTTTGGCTGAACGTGGGATAAAACACCAGTGTACAGTGCCATATACACCTCAACAGAATGGAGTTGCTGAACGAAAGAACAGGTCACTCATGGAGATGGCGAGGTGCATGGTCAAGACTCAGGCTTTACCACATAGTTTCTGGCTTGAGGCTGTCATGTGTGCAGCATATGTACTGAACAGGTGTCCCACTAAAGCGCTGCAGTCTATCACTCCATATGAGGCTTGGCATGACCGCAAGCCATCTATTGCTCATCTGTGTGTTTTTGGTTGTTTGGCATATGCGTTAGTGCCTGAACAACATCACAGAAAATTGGATGATAAGGCAGTAAAATGTATTTTTGTTGGGTACAGTTCTGAAAGTAAAGGCTATCGTCTGTATCATCCACAGACTAAACGCATTCTGGTTAGCCGTGATGTTGCCTTTGTGGAAGATGCTATTCAGCCATTGCTTTCATGTACTAAGGAGACATCTGTTAGCTCCAAAGACATGTATGATACGTTGATGCCTCTTTTTACAGGTGAACAGTCTAGTGCTGGTCCTAATGAGGCAACTTCTCAGCCTTTGCAAGTTTCATATGATGATGCAGATCATTCTATTTCTGATGCAGATTTACATGATGCACTTGTTGATGAGAGAGCTGATATTGAGCAGGCAAAACAGACTTTGCGTGACAGCAAATTAGATGCAGCTTTGTCATATCATACTCGTTCAGGCTCTCATAGTGCCTCCTTTGCATCAGATTGCTATGCTATGGCTGCATCTAGTCTCTATGATGAGAATGAGCCTGTTTCTTTTGATGAAGCACAGAATTCAGAAAATTGGATGGCTGCCATGCAATCTGAATATGATGCTATAATGAAGAATGGTACATGGTCTTTATGTGACTTGCCTCCTGGCAAGAAGGCCATTGGCACTAAGTGGGTATACAAGCTCAAGCGTAAACCTGATGGTACAGTTGACAGGTATAAGGCTAGGCTTGTTGCAAAGGGTTACGCGCAGGAAAGAGGCATTGATTTTGATGAGACCTTTGCACCTACATGTTGTATGACTACTGATCGGAGCATTTGTGCACTTGCAGCCCATCATGGTTGGAATGTACATCAGTTGGACATTAAAACAGCATTTATGAATGGTGACTTGCATGAAGAAGTGTATGTTTTTCAGCCCCGTGCCTTTGTGCAGAAAGGGCATGAAAACCAGGAGTGCAGGTTAAAGAAGGCATTATATGGTTTAAAGCAAGCACCACGTGCTTGGTATGAGAAGATACATGCCTATCTGGTTGCACATGGTTTTGTGAACAGTCCAACTGAAAGCACCTTATATGTTAAGCGTGCTAATGATGTGCTTCTGATCATTGTTGTCTTTGTTGATGACATGCTGCTCACTGGTCCTATTGAGAAGCATATTGCTTATTTCAAGGCTGATTTGCATGCCTCATTTGAGATGTCTGATTTGGGGCATTTGCATCACTATTTGGGCATTCAGTTTATGCAAGTTGATGGTGGAATGGCTTTGTGTCAAACGAAATATATTGACACATTATTGCAGTGTTTTGGCCTTGAAGCCTGTAAGCATATTTCCACTCCTATGGAGACAGGTTTACGCTTGATTCTTCATGATGCTGGAGATGCATTTGATGTTGTTCTCTATCAACAGGCTGTTGGATGCTTGATTTACTTATGCATTACTCGGCCAGATATTCAGTTTGCTGTCTCACAGATGAGCAGGTTTATGCATTGCGAGTCACACATTGGAAGGTGGTTAAGCGCATCTTTCGCTACTTGAGTGGTACTCGGCTACTTGGGTTGTTTTATCCCAAGGGGGGATCACTACCGCCAAATTTGCATGCTTTTTCTGACTCAGATTGGGCTGGTTGCTATGACACTCGTGTGTCCACCAGTGGTTTTTGCTTCATGCTTGGTAGCTCATGTATATCTTGGTTGAGCAAGAAGCAGCCTACTGTGGCCACTTCCAGTTGTGAGGTTGAGTATAGGGCAGCTTTCACAGCGACTGTTGAGTGTGTGTGGCTCAAACGCCTTATGGATGATTTGGGTGTTGGCCAGTCTTCTGCCACCACCATCTTCACTGACAGTCAGAGCACATTGGCAGTTGCGAGGAACCATGTGTTCCATGCTCGCACAAAGCACATTGAGGTGCATTATCACTATGTCAGGGAGAGGTTCTCTGCGGGGGAGATCAGCTTGGCATATGTGCCCCCTAGGGAGAAGTTTGAAGCTTTCCGCAAAGCTTTGGGCTTACTTCCTTTTGTGGAGTGATTTCCACATAGCTTGGCACTTCCTTATACATGAGTGTCAGCTCCTTGTTCACCGCATCACTCCCAGGGGGGATTTGTTGATATATTTAGGTAGTGGTGTGTGAACACACTAGGACTGCCGTGGCACTTTTTTCCCTCTTTAGGAGGTTTTTTTCTCCGGCTTGTATATACGCCTATTGCCCTAATGGGCTACTTATCTTTGTACATTCTCTAGTAATACATTCAGTATTGTGTGTTTGTGCTCCAAGCTTCTTCTTCTTCCTTGTGTTGTTCGCGTGCTTCTGCAGACGTCTAACTCCAACAGATCCCACAAATGTGCATGAGACCTCTGATGCCATGATGATAGTGGACTAACTAGAATGATAATGGAGCTAGAATAGTCCAAACACCGCTAAGGCTCAAAAAATGTGAAAAAGTGTCAACCGCTCGGAAAATTTTGGTATTCTCCCAAGAAAAATGGATCAATGAACAAGAATGATGAACCAAAGAGATTATGTGGGAATGTGTGTGCTCACACCAATAAGTGTATCAAGGAATAAAGTCAACCACTGTGTAGTTGAATATCTAATATATGGAAAAAAGTTTCCAAAGTCTCCTCTACAAAATGACCATATGACCAATTTACAAAACTCACAAAACTATGAGTGCTTACATGTAAACATGCATAATGAATCACTGACTCTAGTGCATATAACCACTTAACCATAAAGAAGCCAAATCGGCTTATCAAGCATCCATGAACAACTAGCATGCATCTCCTATGGCGAGGCTAGATAACACTTCCACTTGTATCATCGAAGAGACCATAACATCTGGGTGTCTCCTATTCAAGAAAAGCCCACCACAAGCCTCTTTATCAATGTCAAAGACTTTATGCAAAAATACAATAGCTACATTTAATGACCACATGGTTGTACATAAGCAGTATCCACAAATACATACATAGTGTGTATGTATTCAATATATGCAATAAAAATAACTAAAATGATGAATTTATAGCCCAAACACTAGCCAACAACACCTACAAGTTTCTGTCAAATCCGTTATTTAGACCCAAAAAACATTCATAAACTTGTGGTAGTTGCTCCCACCATAATTGAAAGCCTTCCAAGGAACTTGTAAGAAGACTCAAGAGCTGAAAATTCAGCAATAAATATGAATCTAAACTGACACAAAAAAAAATCTCAAGTGCCTCTAGTGCCAAGATTGATCTTTGCACCAATATGTCCACCTGTGTAGCCAAAATTGCAAAATTAGCTTCCAATATTTTCCGATTCTGCACCCAAAGAACTTTCAAAAAATCAATGTAGAGATCTCAAGAAGACACTTTGAAGGCTCCAAAATAACATTAATAATAAGTATCTTCACTCGTACAATCACCAAGAAACCAAGGCTTAGTGGTAGGGACACCTGCTAATTAAGCACACCTTGGGGAGAACACTATTGAAATGAGTACCTCCCCAAAAGTACCGGTATGTTGTCTTTATTGATCATTGAATTCCTTCCTCGCACAAAGCCAATGGCATCAACAATGACTAGTGATGAATGACAACATATGCCAAGGTCTATGCCTTAGTTGCACCCTTATTCGTAAGCCTTGGAAGAAGCCACTACAAGCCACAAAATATCAAGAACTAGATGTCAAGGTATGCTAAGTTCTATGCCTTGGTCTCCACCTCAATTGTATGCCTTTGAGGAAGCCACTACAAGCCACACAAAGTGTCAGGAATTGATCGTGCTTGCACCACTTGCACAACAGTGAAAAACCTTTTGCTTTGCACTACTTTGATACTAGTGAAGAGGTGTGATGGAGATGCACCATGATGGATTTCACTTTGCAAGAGCTTCACAAAGATGCTCTTACAATAAAAAAATTTGAGCTTTGGACAATGTGCATGATACTCTGCATAGACGCAAAAAAAAATATAGTACATAGAGAGAGAACATGAACCACAAATTTCACAAGTTTCACAAATGAAACTGAACTCATGGTCTATGGCCGACTAGACCACTATATGTTTTATTAAAGAATATATATAAAAGTGTTTGAGGCCATTTGTCGTTTCACATGGAAAGTAAAGGTAGCACATGTAAGAATAATGCACAATTGGCTTCTCCTCATAATTGGTCCCTTACAAATGTGCAATACAACATACAATGATGAGGGGTATACATTGAACATATACTAACAAATCAAATACGTAGGTATAGAATATTGAAAATAAATATGGAAATATATCAATGTAATACAATTTAACAAAATTCCATGATGCAATTCAATGTTTTATCTCTCTATCGAAGAAGGAAATCTATATGGACTTTGAAGTTGCCACACGCATTTCTTGATCATGCTCATATTACATAGAGGAAAAATTTACCATATAATTCAAAAATATATGAAAATAGATGGTATGGATTATAATTTATGTTTAGTGCATAGACAATAATCATTCTTATACTCATAGACCAAGAGAAGAGAGAATTTCCCTTCCGTTTGCAAATGTGAGGTCAATGAAATATGTACAAATGGAAAAAATTATTGAATTTGATAAATTTGAATGAACTAGTGACTTTAGGTAAATTTATAGATAATCAATAAAAAAAGATAAAAACATAATTGAAAATAAAATATAAATCAGTTTACATAGGACTCGGTTGCTATGATTCATATGTGTTGCCTCTCATAATTTCCTCTACTAAAGATGTGGCACGATGTAATTTATCATTTATTATCAAAGATGTTTCATTACAATAATATATGGCCCACGAAAAAAATTGTGTCAATTTTAAATTTACTTGTCAAATGTATTCAAAGACATTATCTTCACACGCAGACCATAAAAATTATCCACTTTAATGGACCAATGGGCACATGAAACTTCTTCACTTGGAATTTGGATATGTGTGTCAACCTAATAAAAATATATCTTTGCCAATTGACTGCCCATTTGAAATTTAAGTATATTTACCAGTTGATGGCCCACTTGAAATTTGAATATGACCTTTAAGGTATTCAACGTATTGGATGCATTGATCACTAGAAATTATCCTCAGTTGCTATCTTTCCTCCAATAATGAAGGTATTTACACCATTAATGTTCAAAAGTTGGTATCTTTTCCTCTAATTATGAAGGTATTTACACCACTACTTATTGTTGATATATTTGTGAGTGATGTGTGTGAACATGCTTAGAACCGCCAGGGCACTTTTTTCCCTCTTTAGGAGGTTTTTTCCTGTTGCTTGTATATATGCTTATAACCCTAGTGCATCACTTATCTTTGTACATTCACTTGGTAATACATTCAATATAGTCTTTTGCTCCAAGCTTCTTCTTCTTCTTCCTTTTCTTGTTCATGTGCTTCTGTAGACCTACAACCCCAAGGATTGGTACCAAAGTATAGGTCTTTGCTTCATTTAGGGCATCATCAACAACCCTTCATATGCATAAAGGGGGATAATTCCATAAATATTATTTTTATCTCTCTCCCCTTTAAATGAGTTTCTTATACATCAAGGGGGATAATTTTGCATCACTTTTATCTCTAACCCCTTGGTGTTTGTAATCACTCTCAATAAACAACATTTTAAAGCTCTTGAAAAGTTATAAAGAGAAGAACTTCATAAAAATCTTTTGCATTTTTCCCTCCAAGCGTTTTTTGCCCTTCTCACATGATAGATGCTTGATAATTTATATTGGTCATTGTTTTGATGCCTTGAGGCCAAATCATTTTTTCTAATTAGTTTCAACTAATTATGGACGATTCTACCTTCAAGTTATTCAACATTTTGGATGCATTGACCACATGAAATTATCCACCAATTTATTTTTCAAATCCTCTTATCTTTGTTATGAAGATGACCTCTTATTTTCCAAGCATGACATGGTTAGTTTCATGTCGAATACTTTAAAATATTTTATAGGTAATTCAATTTGGAAATTCAACATAAAGTCGATAAGGAAATTTTGTGTGGTTTGATAAATTGTAGAAATACCATAACTCTACAATCAAGAGTTTTGGATTTTTCATCGTGCCATGAAGATTAAATCTTTTTCAAAATTTTCTTTTGCACACGTGGTGGCAAGAGGAAGGTGAATGCGTGCTCTCATTTAGTGTCACTATCTCATTTGAATGCAAGATCAATACCCATGTCAATAAAGGGTATAAAAAATATTATCTTTAAGACCATAACTTCATTTTCTACAGCTATATATATATATATATATATATATATATATATATATATATATATATATATATATATATATATATATATATATATATATATATATATATATATATATATATGTGTGTGTGTGTGTGTGTGTGTGCATGCACGATTTCACTTTTTGGTTAATCTTTGGTATGCTTGAACTTGAAAGTGCACCTCTAAATGCAAATGGGCTTAGTACTCATGGAAACTTCTCTACCCCACAGATATGGTAATCTCTCCCTTTTTCACACACACAAAGATGACTTCACCTTTTTGCTAATCTTTCATAAGTTTGAACCAAAAAGTGTGACTCTACAAGTGAATCGGCTTCTAGGACCGTTTGTATCCCACAAAGAAGTGCAAGTGAATGGGCTTAGTATCTGTAGGATGTTGATATATTTCGGTAGTGAGGTGTATGAACAGACTTAAGATTTCCAAGACACATTTTCCTTCTCTAGGAGGTTTTTTTCCCCGCTTGTAAATACTCTTGTAGCCCTAATGGGTCGCTTATCTTTGTACATTCACTTGATAATACATTCTATATTATGTTGTGCTCCAGACTTCTTCTTTCTTCTTTGTGTTGTTTGTGTACTTTCATAGGCCTGAAACTCCAAGAATTGGTATTAGGTCAGTTCGTCCCTTCATCAAGGGTATCGTTGACATTTGTTCAATCACAGTCTGAGAATCACATGGAAATTGATTAGCATAATCATGAAAATTTTGATATGCACTCGTTTTTTACTCTGAAGGCACTATCACAATGACTATATAGGCGATTTCTTCCCTTTTTTACTGTTCTACATTATGGAATATGTTGAACAATGCATTGTTGGAGTGTTAATTTATTAATATATTAATGTGTTTTGGTGTTTTTTGATATAGCAGCTCAAGGTTCATGAGGGCATGAAAGCGTGAAAGGGCAGACATCAATAATCTGACTTTAGGGCGGACATCAATAATCCGACTTTAGGGCAGACATCAATAAATCCGATTTATAATTTAGTTTGTAAATAAATCCACGTAGAAGGTTCTATTCTTAGAAAGGAATCCATGATGTGGGAAAATGCATTTAATGAATAATTTTGAAGCCTAAGGTGCAGACAAAGTTTTCCTACATGGAATGAAAACTGCATATTTACTAAACCTATCAACTATTTGCATTTCTTTGATGAAAAAATCTTTGAAAGCTTGGGTCATGCATAATCTATGTTGAAAATAAAGAAAACCATTATGAAATGTAGAATGTTCATCAGATAAAGATGCACCATTGTTGAAGTCATGCCATGCATGTGAAAAATACAAATCAGATGCATAAGTGGAAACCATTTCTTGAAAAGAATGTATTTGGATGGCAGAAATATTATGCAAAACAACAGAATGTGAAGGAAATTGACTAAGAGCATCAGCTACAACATTAGCTTTACCACACTGATATTGGATCCGTTGGAAATTTTGAATGAATGATGCCCATTTAAGATGGCGATCATAGATTAAGGGCTGATTTAATAAATGCTTAATAGCATGTTGATCTATTTTGATTAAGACCTCATAGCCCATAAGATAGTGTTTCCAAATTCGCAAAGCATGCACAACTGCTAACAATTCTTTATCATATGTACTATAATTATTTTCTGAGGGCTTAAGCTTCCTACTCTCAAATGCAATGGGATGATCATTTTGCATTAGAATTGCACCTATCCCTGAACCACTAGCATCAATAACAACATGAAAGGGTTGTGAAAAATTAGGTAATTGTAAAACAGGTGCATGTGAAAGTGCATGTTTGAATTTTTCAAAGGATTGTTGTTGGGTAAGTCCCCATGCAAATTTTATTTTCTTTTTTAATAACAAGGTAAGGGGCAATGCTAAATAAGAAAAATTTCGAACAAATTTCCTATATAAACTAGCCAACCCAAGAAAAGAACGAACATCATTGATTGATTGTGGTGTAGGCTATTCTTCTATAACATTAATTTTTTTTTGATCCACATGCACACCTTCACTTGAAATAATATTTCCTGGATATTCTAGCTTATGTTGAAAGAAGTAACTCTTTTCAGGATTAGTGTAAAGTGTATTCTCTCTTAGTAAATGAAAAACTATTTTAAGATGCATCTCATGCTCACTATCATTCTTACTGTAAACAAGGATATTGTCGAAAAATACAAGAACAAAAGCTTGGTAATCAAGAAAAATGTTGTTCATCATTCGTGCAAATGTAGCAGGAGCATTAGTAAGTCCAAAGGGCATTACCATAAATTCATAATGGCCTGTTTGAGTTTTAAATGCAGTTTTAAAATTATCACTTTGCGTCATACAAATCTGATGGTATCCTGATTTTAGATCAATTTCACTAAAGACACGAGCTCCTCGTAATTTATCTAAAAGATCATCAATTCGAGGAATAGGTTATCTATCCTTTATTGTGATCTTGTAAAGAGGTCTATAATCAATGCACATTCGATAAGTTTTATTCTTCTTCTCTACTAAAAGAACTGGTGCTCCAAATGGGGAAGAACTAGGCATTATAAGTCCTTTTTGTAGTAGTTCTTTTAATTGGTTTTCTATTTCCTTTTGGTGTAGTGGGCCATGTCTATAAGGTGCTTTATGAGGAGGAGAACTACCAGGGACTAAGTCTATGCTATGGTCAAAGGATCCTCGAGATGGTGGTAGTTCAGAGGGATATTCAGACATAAAACAATCCTTATAAGTAGTCATGAAAGGTTTATGTGCATTAGGAATTGTATGAGTAAAATCATTGATGACATTGACAAAAACAATGCATGAATTGAATCCTTTCCTAAATGCACGTTTTACTTGAGTATGACTAATCAATGGAAATGGCTGGAAATCATGCCGTGCAGAAAAAGTAATAATTTGACCTTTAAATTCAAACTTAAAGGTATGTGTATGGTAGTCAATGCGTGGGTTATAATTATGAAAAAAAGGCATACCTAGTATAACATCGTAAGATTGCAAAGGTGCAATTAAAAATGTTCATGAATCAACATATTGGCCTATGCTCATCGTAAAATTTTACACTTCTCGTGTTACATTATAACGATTACCTTGAAATTCAGCTTTTACTTTATACAAAGAAGGAAACGTTTTTAATTTAAGTTCTTGTACTAATAAATGTGAAATGAAGTCATGTGAACTACCATGGTCATGTAGAATTTTAAGGAGTTTGTTGTTCCTTCACTTTCTCTTGGAAAGCCTTCCACGTTGTTGGACGCTCAGTACTGTGCTGCAGGACATTCCACCAGAGTTGAGCTTTTCCTACTAAATAGTTAGTGGCAAATTTGACTTTTTCACTTTCAGCATAGATTTCATCAGTATAAAAATCATCAAACTGTGAAAGCCATGAAAGGATTAAAGGTCCATCCTTACGGCCATCAAATCGTAAAAACTGGTAATTCTTAACGATGATCTTGGAATGTGTGCCATCTGATTGGGCAGAGATAATAGCTTTGGCCACCCTCGTAAGGTTGTCTTCATTAGTTTGAATCTTTTTGAGTATTTCGTTGCGTTGTTGGATCTCGTTCTGAGTGCCTTGTAATTCGTGCCATGAGAGCTCCAGTTGTTGCTCGAGTGTAACCATGAGTAGAGGTGATTCACCGAAATCCTCCATGTTGTTCATAGGGTCCATGAGGATGTAGAGACAAAATCCTCTTGCTAGATGTGTAAATACAACTTTTGAGTTTGTTTGAGTTAAAATGTAAAAGGAATGGGTTCTTGGGAATTGAAAAATTAAGAAAGAGATGAAAGTTGTGTTAAATATAAGAAAAGAGAAGTAGAGTGACAATACAAAGAGATAGTGTAGTGGTAAAACACTTCCCTTGTGTGGGTGAGGTTGTGGGTTCAAATCCTCCCACCTTGGTGAATCTAAAAGTCCTTATTGCCACTCATACATTAAAATTGGTTCGCACATAGCCAATGGTCGCCAAGGGAGCCTTGGGTGCCAAAGTTGCCTTAGTTATGCCTTAAGTTATGCCTTAAGTTATGCCTTAATCGATGCCTTGGAGTAAGCCGAAGGAGTAAACGTAGGTGTAAACATAGGTTCTGGTTCTAGAAGTGAAACAGAAATAGAAACCGCAACCGCAACCGCAACGAAAACAAAAACAGAAACAGGAACAGGAGTCGGAATCAGATTCGGAAACAGAGAACAACGAACAACGAAACAAAGATCAATTAGCCAAAACGAATAGAAACAGATCCCTCTGTAATAACATGTGCAAGGCTCTGATACCACTGTTATCAAGATCTTGCTCACACGCACACAGAGGTTACGAATGTAGAAAACACACAAAAAAATAGAGACACCAAGAGATGAGACCAAACACAGTATTGGGTGCAATCTCCCCCCATGGACTCTGTTTCGATAGTCCACAGAGTGCATGTATTTATAGGAATTTTTTATTACATCGAAAAGAGTGGTTACATGAGAGCGGCTTCAAAAAGCATGCGTGTAACTAAAAGTTGGTGACTTTCATAGAAAGCCTCTTCTTTCAATATCAAAAATTGCGATCTACAATGACTCTTATTCTAACCGCTAATTTCTAACTAGTGAGTGGTAAAGTACCTTTAAATGGTTTAAGTAAACTAATATGAAAAGAGTTATGTATATTCCAATGAGATGGGATATCTAATCTAAATGAATTATCATTAATGGTTTTGATAATGCGAAAGGGTCCATAATAGCATGGTGCAAGTTTAATTTTACGATGCTACAAACTGTTTTTGAGACATCTTTTAATGATATGCAACCATACAAGATCATTTTCCTTGAATTCCATGGCTAATCATTAAGTATTGATATTACGTGTGTATCGCTCTTGACTTTTCCTAATGTGCTCATGAACATTGTGAAGTATAGAAATGTGATCGTGAGCAATAGAATCAGCCATCAGAATGTCGGTTTGGGTGAGTGACATGGGAATGGGAAGCTTTTTACCATAAACAATTTCAAAAGGTGCACGATCAGTAGTGGTGTGTGTGGTATTATTGTAAGCAAATTGAAGCAATGGAAACTTTTCATCCCAGTTAGCGGGACTATCTAATGAATAACAACGCAATAAATCAAGAATAGTACTATTTGTAGCTTCACTTTGTCCATTACTTTCGAGATGAAATGCAGAGCTAAAATCTGTTTTAGAACCAAAATGTTGAAATAAGGCAACCCAAAAATGATTACAAAATCTAATATCATGATCAGATAACATTACTTTAGGAACCTTTGATTGAAGAACAATCTAAAATCTTGGTTCCTGAGAAAATCATTGATCATGATTCACTACTACACGCATAGGTACTCAATACCATCGATATTTGGTTAAGTACAAAAATCACTCTATTGAAGAGTGTCAATGGATACATAAAACACAATTAGCACCTCATTATGACCACTTAATTTCTGCATATCATACACAAACACGTTAATGTAATTCCTCCACGAACATTTCCATGCATGTTTCTTTTAACATGGAACATGCTTATTTTCATTCAGTGATGAAACATGTGACTATCTATCTTGCATACTTTTGCTGAGAGATTAAAATCTTCCCTCGTTCCTGCCAAACTTCAAGGCCTAAGGAATAATGCATTAAGCCAAAGTTTGTCATTTCAAATTCTGAACTCAGGGCATCTTTCATTTGTTGAAGAAGAGCATCATCATTTCCTATAATCACAAGGTCATCTACATAGAGTACAAGCACAATTTGTCTTCCCTCCTTTCTTTAGAACATACAAGTTTGCATCAAAAGCACACCTTTTGAAACCTAGATCCAAGAGATACTTATCTATCCATTGGTATTATGCTCTAGGGGCTTGTTTCAACCCATATAATGCCTTCTTCAGCTTGCATACCTTTTTCTCTAAATGGGGAGCCTCAAACCCTAGTGGTTGAGACACATATACCTCCTCCTCGAGGTCTCCATTCAAGAAGGCTGATTTGACATCCATGTGATAGATTGGCTAATGCTTATGTGTAACCACAACTAGTACTTCTCGAATAGTATTCATCCTTGCATTCAGGGCAAATGATTCACAAAATTCAATGCATTCAACTTGTGAGTAGCCCTATGCAACAAGTCTTGCTTTTTACTTTTCTAGAGTACCATCAACCTTATACTTTAGCTTCCAAACCAACTTGGTGCCAATGACTTTATGCTTAGGAGGTCGATCCACTAGCTCCCAAGTTCCATTCTTCATGATATTATTGTATTATGTTTACATGGAAACCCTCCAATTTGGATCTTGGTGTGCCTCTTCCACATTGGTTGGTTCCTTTGCTTGTTCTTGAATGAGATCAGCCATCATGGCTGTGTTTACAATATGGCTGCTTGTCCGTCTCTATTCCTCTATTCTCTATGATTGCATTAGTCCATATGCAACCTATTCTAATGTTTGGGGGATGGGATTTGCAGAATCATAGAGCTACCTCACCGGCAATGGCTTTTCCACTTGGATGATGACAAGTTGGTGACTTTCAAAATCATCATATGAGGATGATGCTTCCTTCTCTTGTGTTGAAGGGATAGCTCTTGGACCAAGCTCATAGTGGATTGCCCTTCCCCTGATGATTAAGTGGAAGCTCTCTTTTCCTCCTCCACTACATGTGGTTGCTCCTCCTTAAACACCACATCATGACTCGCCATGATCTTCTTAGCCTTAGGTTCATAAAGCTTATAAGCCTTCTTATCTTTGTTTTACCCTAGGAAGATACATTTGATGCTTTTTGGTTGAATCTTTGTTTCCCTATCTGGAACATGTACATAACATTCACTTTCAAATACTTTGAAACGGGAAATAGAAGGCTTTTTACTAGTATAGGCTTCTTCTCGAGTCTTTCCATCAAGTGCCTTGGTGTAGCTTCAATTCAAGATGTACACAGTAGTGTTGATAGCCTTTGGCCAAAATTGATTAGGCAAATCCTTTCCCTTCAACATGCACCTTGCCATCTCCATGATGGTTCGATTCCGATGTTTTGCAACACCATTCTGCCAAGGGCTATGTGCCACTGTGAGTTGATGCTTGATTCTTTTACTCTTGAAGAAATCTTCAAACTCTATTGATGTGAACTCACCATCGCCATCTATCCTAAATTTCTTCATCTTCTTCCTTGTTTCAGTTTCAACAAGCTGAAGCCATTCTTTAAACTTACCAAAAGCTTGAGCTTCATCACAAAGGATGTATGCCCACATCTTCCTCCTATAGTCGTCAACAAGTAACATGAAGTAGGAAGATCCGCCCAAGGCCTATGTAGGCATTTTTCTGCACAAGTCAGCATGCACCAACTCTTGTTCTTGTCCATCATGCAAGCTTCACATGGTTCCTTCGTTTCTGCAATAGATGGTAGGTGTGCAACCATGCTCCTACAATGCATCTCCTCCAGTATAGGGTATCCAATGTGGCCGAATCTCTCATGCCATAGCTTACTTGCACCCAAACTTGTCGTGGCTGTAAGAGCACATAACTCATACAAGTTTTTCCTCCTTATGCCATTCCAAACAATGTTGTTGTTATTATCTGTAATCTTAGCTCTTATTTTATTGAAAGATACTTGATGACCTTGATCAGTTATAGAAGCTATTGAAAGTAGATTTTGTTTGATTTGTGGAACATACAACACATTTGAGATATTTATGACATACCCATTAGAGTTAATAAAAGAAAGTGTATATTTGCCCTCTTGAAGACATCTCGCATTGTTGCCTACCTTTACTATGATGGGTTCCTTTAGAGGCTGTAAGGAATTGTAAAGGTCTTTTCTGCTTGTCAAGTGACGAGATGCACCACTATCCAATACCCATGAGTTGTTTGTTCCCAAATCTTCAACCAAGGAGTATACCTCCTCTATCATAACAAATAACTCAAGCTCTGCTTCTACTATGTTGGAAGACTCCTTTCCCTTGCCACCTTTTGAAGAGCCATTCTTCTCTTCTGCCTTCTTGATGCAACTATCTTGGAATCTGTGTCCTTTCTTCTTGCAGTGGAAACACTCTCCCTTGAACTTCTTTTTGTTGTTCTTATTTTTGTCTCCATCTTTTGAAGAGTCCACTTTGCCTCCTTTGGCATTTTCCATGAATGCAACATCTCCTTTGCTGCCACCACTCCTTGCCTTGAGTTGCAACTCCTTCTCCATGAGTAAGGCACTGGATTCTTCAAAAGTTAGTGGTTGAAGTTTGATTTGAGTATTAAGAGTAGTTACCAAACCATCAAACTTAGGTGGACAGATTTGAAGACAACACCGAGCTAGCTCTTCACTTGACTTTTGTACACCTTTCGCATGGAGACTAATGGTCTCTCCATTAGCAAACCTTTCTGTTGCTAGCTCATCCTCCAAGTTTTGAATCTGTGTCTGATTATGAGTTTCATATTGATTTCTCAATATGTTCAATGCTTCACATGCCTTGGTAGTAAGTTGAATGAGAGTTAGAACACTATCGATGGTACTTGTAACTAGGGCATAGAGTGCATCTCCATTTCCATGTTTCCCGCACATAGAAGATCAACATCAAGAGGAATCATTCAATCAGGGTTATTTGGATCAGGTGTTTCTTGGGGCTCATGATCAGTCTCAAGAATAGTCTCCATAAGCTCATATGAATCAAGGATAAAAGTGATTTCAAACTTCTATAAGGTGTAGTTTGTACTGTCAATTTTACCTTCCGTGAAGGTTGGTGGTCATATTTGCAATGTTGAAATGACCGGCATCATTCTTGCTCTTGTGTATGCTCCACCTACTCTTGTTGATGAACCACCTTGATTTCTAGTTGTAGATGATGACACCCCGCTTGACATATTCTCTCTTTGTCATTGAAAGCTCTATGTTGTTTGCTTCTACACCATTCAGAGCCTCCTGAGCTCTGATACCATGTAAGAAAATAATAGCACAGTGGAATAGACCAATAGACAGAGTTAAGAGAAAGATGCAGACAAAGATAGATGGAAACTAAGAGATAGATAATTCAAATTCTCAGATTGTCAAGCATAACACAGTTACAATGAGGGTGTTGTCCACCCATAGGGGAGTCAGTATAGATAAGCATAGTCTGGAGATATGAAATAGTCAACAAAATATATAATTCGATAATAAGTCCTACCGTCTCGGCCCTATGGGCAAGGGGGATAGGCCCCTCGGACCCTGCAAAAGGGAGCAAACCCCCTTTGCACTCCCCCCATTAAGAAACTATGGGGAAATCGTGTGATGTCACAAGCCCTTTATTTTTTCCTTAAATGGCAAGCCAATGGCCCGAAAGTTTATGCCCTACCTAAGCTAATGGCTAGGCTCACAAAGATCATCTATAACCATCAATGGTCACACATAGACCTCATCTAACTTAGAAGTTAGGGTTCCACAAATGTCCAGGCTCTCACAATGGCTTCCCCTTGTAATGGGGGCCTTACAACTTAGAGTACCATGTATCATTTGTGGTCACTTGAGGGTGGATTATTAAGCATATCTAACATATTGTTGGTCCAAACGAGGCCATTTCTCAACCTTTCGAGGTCTTAAATGATGATGTAGATCATTCCATTTCTTATACAGATTACATTATGCACTTTTTGCTGATAGGACTGACATAGAAGAGGCAAAAACTATGCCTAAGTGGTTGATGCAGACTTTGAAAGATAGCAAATTAGATGCACATTTGTCATATCATACTTGTTGAGGCTCTGATGGTGCTGCATTTGCATTAGATTGCTATGCAATCTATGTCTCTAGTCTTTGTGATGAGCACAACACAATAAAGAATGTATTACCAAGTGAATGTACAAAGATTAGTGACCCTTTAGGGTTATAGATGTATATACAAGCCAAGGGGAAAAAACCTCTTGAAGAGAGAAAAAAGTGTTCTGGTGATCCTAAGTGTGTTCACACATATCACTACCAAAATATATCAACAAATGCCCCCTATGAGTGATGCAGTGAATAAGGAGCTTGTACTCATGTGTAAGGAAGTGCCAAGCTATGTGGAAAGAGATCAATCCACAAAAGGAAGTAAGCTCAAAGCTTTGTGAAAAGCCTCAAACTTCTCCTTAGGTAGAGCCTTTGTGAAAAGGTTTGCAACATTATATTGTGTGGGCGCATAAGCCAAACTAATCTCTCCAACAGAGATTCTCTCCCTGACATAATGATAGTGCACCTCAATGTGCTTATTGTGAGCATGGAACACAAGGTTCCTCACAACTACCAATGTGCCCCGACTGTTAGTGAAGGTGGTGTGGCAGAAGATTGACCAATACCCAAATCAATCAAAAGGCATCTTAGCCACACACTCTCTATAGTCATTATGAAAGTTACCCTATACTTAGCTTCACAACTAGAAGTGGCAACAATTGGCTGCTTCTTGATCAACCAAGCTATGCATGAGCTACCAAGCATGAAACAAAACCACTAGTGGACACATGAGTGTCATAACAACCAACCCAATCATAGTAAAAAAAAAGCATGTAAATCTGGTGGTAAGGATACCCCTTTGGGATAAAACAATACAAGTAACGAGGTACCACTCAGGTAGCGAAGGATGCGCTTAACTACCTATAATGCTTAACACTTGGCCAATGCACAAACCTTCTCACCTCGAGAGACAAAAAACTGAATGTCAAGCCAAGTTATGCATAAGTAAATCAAGCATCCAACAACTTGATTATAGGGAATAACATCACATGCATCTCCAATGTAATGAAGACTCAAAGGTGAACTTGTTTCCATAGAAGTGGTGATATGTTTGCAATTTTCAAAGCCAAAAGACTCCAATAATGTGTCAATATATCTTTTCTCAACAAAAAGTTATTCCCCCCATCAACTTGCATAAGTTGAATGCCCAAATAATGATGCAAATGCCCCAAACATGGCATCTCAAAAGAGCCATGCAAATAATCCTTAAATTCAGCACTATGCTTCTCGTTCGGATGGGTGATGAGCATGTCATCAACATATACACACTCAACATATGGTGCTCTCAATTGGACTATTTTCAAAACCATGTGCAACCAAGTAGGCATGTATCTTTTCATACTAAGCATGTGGTGCTTGATTCAAACCACGGAATACCTTTTTTAGCCTACACACTTTTTTTTGTGCCCTTTCTACACAAAAAAACGGGGCTGAAATGCGTACACTTCCTCATGTAAGTCACCATTCAAAATTGCAATTTTACTGTCTAATTGATGTATCAGTTAACTATGATGCGCTACAAATGCACAAATGCTATGAACAATGTTCGTACGACATGTGGGAGCAAAGGTCTGATCAAAATCAATGCCTCTCTCTTGAGCATAACCTTTTGCAACAATCCTCGCCTTACACTTGTCAATTATTCAATTAGGCTTATGTTTTAGTTTGTATACCCATTAAGTGCCAATGCCCTTTTTGCCTAGAGGCAAATCACATAAAGACCAAGTACCATTCTTCATAATTCATTCATATGCCCACCCTCCAACTATTTTCAAAGGTAAACAACACGAGACTCATTTCTTGCCTAGTATAAAGTTGTAAGTGTATCCCAAGCATCCTTTACCTTTTGAGGAACATATTGAACATTCTTGAATCATTTGATTACATCATCCAAAGACTCAAAGCGTGATCTTTTATACATCATTCTATCCTTCAAGAATTTGTACTCAAATAGGCTTGAATTTTAGCAAACAATTCATTTTTTAAGTTCAAATTGGAAAACTCGCTAAACTAATTATCATCTTATTTATCCAATCTATTGTAAAATCTAAAGTTGAAAATGCAATTTTTTTTAGAAGAATTCATCTTCTTAAGAGGAGAATGGATAGTCTTTTCTAAGGTGAATGTCACCCTAATCCATTTACCCTCTTGCAGATACATCCAAACATATTTTAACTCATTCAATTAAGTGCATCTCTACCCTTGATGAACCTAGTACCTTACTCTTAGTGGTCTTATCTTTATGGATTATCCTAATGTTTCCTATCCGATCTTGAGTGTTTTTCCTCTTTGGCCATTAGAGAAAATTCTCAAAGAGAGCCATTTCAACTATCGATACCAATGATTTCCTTCTCCAATCTGTAGAACTACATCTTTATCTTTGTACCTTCTTTTTCCTCCCAATGATAGGTGATCGTTTTCTATGATCTTGAATTCCATCTTTGAATTACTTGGTGTCGTATATGTGAGAGTAAGGACTAAGGTGTCTATTCACATGCCAACTAATCTCATATTTTAATGAATCTTTCGATCATTCTCTTACCTCACATTGGTGCCATATATGTGAGAACAAGGGCTAATGTGTCTATTTCACGTGCCATATTTTAAAGAATTTTTTGATCATCCTCTTACTCATTGATGCCATGTATGGGAGAGCACGGACTAAGGTGTCTATTTCACATCCCAAATAATCTTATCTTTTAAAAGATCTTTTGATCATCCTCTTACTTAGATTGGTCAAAAGATTTAATTGCTTTGACCAATCTAGGTCATTTGGATTTCCCAAAATTCCTCTAGCCAAGTTAATTTGAGATAAAACCCAATCTTTTCTCCTTTAGATCCCTTCTTCATTGATATCTACCCATGGGATTTACTTGGGATGTTTAACTCACACCTTTGTCGGTTATTTCTTGATTAAGTCTTCAACATCCTATTGATGCTTTCAAAACCTTTAATTGTATTTTTTGGGGATCAACAACTATATGACATCCATTTGACTTAAGCGGTGTGTCATGCTTTCCAACCAATCTTTGCTAATTAATCTTATTTACTCTCAAGTAGCTTACTATGGATATGCTTCAAGTCTTGACTAGTTTATCTTTTGGTTGCTACCAAATTGGAATTCCTTCATGAATTCCATCCTTGCATATCTACTTGTTATTTTTTTTCGACTTTAAATCTCAAACACAAAGCACCTGATATCAAATGCATGCCTTGTCTTCCTAGAGGAGTCAAGGAATGCATATTTTTTCTTAGAAGTATCATATTAATTATATCGCTATTCCCCCTTAAATATTTTTCATCTTCAAAAACTGTAAGCTTTAAGGAAATTGATGTCCATCCAATTTCCTAGTAAAAACCCAATCAGAGCTTTATTTATGCTCAATCCTTTTTTTATCCCTAGATGACTGAACAAGTCATTGAATATCCTTATGTGTAAGCTTCTATTGTCCTTGAATCCAGCATGCCATTATATCGTATCCATTTTAGTGATAGTGTAAACCTAATTTACCATGCCATTCAATTTTACTCTCTTAGGATTGCTTCCTCTTAGTCTAATCAAGTAGCATGGGTTAAATGCTTTTGTAGACTTGTAAGTTCCATACTTACCGAAACTTGATTTATACTTAAATAATTTTTCTTTATTGAAGATTAAGTCTTCATTGAACTATTTCTTTGATTATATTGCAATCAAAAGTATCTTTTTTAATGTCGTTTGATAATAGAACTAGTGTTCTTCATAGTGGATATTATCTATTGACATAGTTAGGCATCTGTCTCAAAGGAAATAGTCAAGTGCACATCATTACATTAACCAATGTTCATATATATAACCATGTTGGCGAATTATCCCTTTACATTTACATCATTATTTGAAGATGCTTGGCATGCACAAGGTCCAAAATTTGAACCCCTCTTCAGTGTACACTTGGAACTCGTACTCAGAACTCCATTCAATGCATGATTTAATCATTACATGCTCACATTTTCCATTCATGTTCATACCATGCTATGATGGACATTCGTGTTCACAAGGTCCAAAATTTGAACCCCTCTTCAATGTACACTTGGAATTCATACTCAGAACTCCATTCAATGCATGATTTAATCATTACATGCTCACATTTTCCATTCGTGTTCATATCATGCTATGATGGACATTTTATGTCCATTTTCTAACAATTTTTAAGTGGTGATTTTATTTGATGCTTGAGGATTTTATAGAACCTATTTGGGCTTCTTGCAAGTGTCTCACTTGGATAATTTGATGTGCTATGTCTTCTTCCTAAGGTGATGGTCACATACTAATCTTTATATACCTCCAAAATGTATGAGTTCATCTCAAATCGGAACTCAAGACCTCATGCAAAGCATTGAAACTCTCAAAATTCACATGAATAGAAAAGAAAAGAATGTTGGATCTAAATACCAATGTTGAGAAATCAACATAACCTACAAGCAAATAAAGTATCTAGAAATTCTAACTAGCAAGACCACCATAGATAAGAGAGAACATGTCTCCACCCATATATATACCTATAGGCCATGGGAGTGGATGTCCTTGGGCTCATTTAAGTATCCATCATATGGACACTTTCCCAATGACCTTCACATGCCTTCTAAATCCTCAAAGACTATTGCATACCTTCTAATATAAATGAGGGTTCTCTCACGTGAACCCCAAGGTGGCACTTGTAGAAGCTTCTCTCAATAGTAAGGTTCACACACTTTATGATAAATCAAGCCTAAGGGTCACAACCATTGAATTGGGAGCTTGTATGAATAAATACCCCAAAGGTTTAAACCAAGGGTTCAACCCAAATGTTCAAGCATGTGCCAAGGGTACATCAAGGCTAATATTCATCACATTCTAACCCTTTGAATACGTATATCTAACCTTCCAAATCCATGATTTATACATCATTCAATCTGATTCATATGTGAGCTTTTCTATTTCATGATCTACGCACTCTTTTGAGTCTCATACTCATTTCATTCGTGATCATATGTTTTATTTTATTTTGCTTCCGCATGTGTACTCTCAAAGAAACCTTCTATATGCATCACTTGAGTTGTTTTCATTAGAAAACTTCCATCGAAGATTCAATGGATCAATATACTCACAATGATTATTTGATCCTCATATTGATATTGTAGTCTCAACGGTAGGCCAATCTTTTTGTACATATCTACACGATCAACTATTAAGATCTCCCCACACTTTGAGTCCCATTTCGAATTTTGTTTTTCTTTATTGTTCAAACTTAGACAAGTCACATTCATAAGTGGATAACCAAATGAATTCTTGTCATGATGGGTTTGCCAAAATGAACATGATGGGTTTGCCAAAATGAACATGATGGGTTGAAGTGTGGGAACCATATACATTGGAAAAAAGGCTTTAAAGTCTTCAAGTTTTCTTCTCCAAGAATAAAAATTCGTCAATGTGATAAATGCATGGCTTTTTTTTTTTTTTTACATGGAGGTTCGGCCGAGGCCTACTCCCCGGGCTTTAACTTTGAAATTAACAATTGTACAAGGAAGGGCATAGTACCCATGGGACCCCCCTTATCCCACAAGAACAGGGGTTAGACAGACCGGGAAGGACTTACAACGAGGTAGACGGCCCGAAGGCACAGCGGAGTGGCACGCCCGAAGGCAGTTTTCAACGCCCGAAGGCGGTTTTACATATCCCGCAGCACTGGGGGGTTGAACCCTCGCCCCCGCCTCAAGAGGCGAGGGACTCAACCGCTAGACCAGGCATCTTGGGATATAAATGCATGGCTTGTATTAAAAGACATTAAGTATATTCACACCTACACCATAAAATTATCCACTTTGATGGACCAATGGGCACATGAGACTTTTTGACTTGGAACTTGGATATGTGCGTTCCTTTTGTTCACTTTTATTTTTCACATGTCAATCACGATTTCTTTCCCCTTTTTTGCTAAGTTCAAAGAGTTTCATAAATACCCAAAAGGATTTTACAAATTTTCTTTATTATTTTTTCGTTTTTTAACATAATCTTTCCAAACCATCTTTGAATCGATCTTTGTAATGCCTTGATATAGGATGATGGCAAGGACGATTGGAGCATCTTTTTAGTGTTTCTCGTGAACCCAATTTAGTTTCTTGGAAGTGAAATATTGTAGTACCTCCCCCCTTACGAGTTGCAATGCAAAGTATTAGTAAAGAACCAACCATCTCCTTCAACAACATATGCATCTACCTTCTCATGTAAAAGGCACTCTTTCCACTTCACTCTAGTCCTCTCACAACAACATATAGATGATTGGTTTTGGCTTATTAAAAGGTCCGTATTTGAATTCCTTTGTTCTTTGATCAATTTTGAAATTAGTACGATCTTTCCAACCATATTTCATGTATATCATGGTGTTTTGACACCTTGATGTAGGAATAACAATATTGAAATATAAATATTTTTCACTTAATAATAGGACACATAAGAGTTTTTACATATTTTGTGGGAATTGAACTCATGACCTACCGGCTAGTAGTATGATGGGCTAACCACTTGCCCCAAAAGCCATGGTTGAGGATTACTTCCTAATTCTTCCTCTTAGGGTGTGGCTCAACCATCTCCTTCCTGTCATATCTTGAGTCTAACAATCTCTTCCCCTTCTTGAGATCATTGTCCTCAATGATCAATCCTTGATCTCCCCTTGAACTGATGTCCTCACCCTTGCACAGTCTCTTGAACCTTCTTGCTCTCAACCTTGATCTCTTAAACCTTGCCTTTCCGCTTCTTGGCCACTTGCCTACGGACTTGCCTTGCTCTCAACCTTGGTGTCTTGAGCCTTGCCTTTCCGCTTCTTGGAGACTTGCCTATGGACTTGCTTTGCTCTCAACCTTGGTATCTTGAACCTTGCCTTTCCGCTTCTTGGCAAGTAGCCCATAAACCTACCTTGCTCTCAACCTTGGTCTCTTAAACCTTCCAAGAGTTTTCAAACGATATCTTACACATCTAAATCCAACCTACAGATTAGGAGATACACTATGATATTTGATAAGATCATCTTTGAAAGTGATGTGCGTGCCTTCCATTCACCTTGTCCAAGCCTAATTCCTAGGCTCTAGTTGTGGGAATTGAACTCATGACCTGCTGGCTAGGAGTATGATGGGCTAACCACTTGGCTCAAAAGCCATCGTTGAGGATTACTTCCTAATCCTCCCTCTTAGGGTGTGGTTCAACCATCTCCTGCTTATCATATCTTGAGTCTAACATATTTCCCCATATGCTTGGACACCATGAGAACCACCACTTTCTATCAGTCTTTATACAAATGAGGACCAATGATCCACACTACTTGTGGATGAGGAATATGACCTTCAAGGTATTCAACATCTTGGATGACAAAAAATGATCCATAGTTGGTTTCTTGTCCTCTAGTTATGAAGGTATTACACCACTACTTATGCTCAAAGATAACAATGTTTTTTCCATTAGAAATATGCGTTTCTTCGTAAATATGATTCCTAGTCCAAATTATTGCTTGTGGGAAATATGATATGATAGGTACCTTTTGTACAATGGGACACCTTTCCTTCATGTATGACTACTTCATGTGGAAGTTGAGAAGACATGATAGATGATATTTCAAGATTTGTATCAAGGGGTGCTGAGTTGAGTGGTCAATGGATTATCTTAGACCTATCCAATCCAAAAAGTACGAGTCACCCAATTGGCTGAGAGGCAACAACCAACAACCAAGAACATGTATCACATTCACATGGATATAGAGCTTCATGGTGCTGAGTTGAGTGGTCAATGGATTATCTTAGACCTATCCAATCCAAAAAGTACGAGTCACCCAATTGGCTGAGAGGCAACAACCAACAACCAAGAACATGTATCACATTCACATGGATATAGAGCTTCATGATTGCAGTACATGGGAATACTTGGTACATGTCCTTTAGGCCATTTTTTTTCTTAAAAGACGTCTTAATACTAAAAGTTGATACACGAAATTATGAAAGAAACTTTTTGAATGGCCATTGTGCTCCAATTATTTGTTAAGAGATTCAAAATTGGTATAGAGACAATAAAAGGCTTCAAGTTCTTTGTTAGGAGGAGTCCTACTACAACTTATCAAGGGATACAATGCCCCATGGAAAATATCTTATTTTGAGATTCACATGTAGTTGAACCTATATATATGCAATCAATTTTGGATCTATATAGAAGAATAAGAAATGCATATAATTTTGGTCATAGGTGCAAGATATTCATGTTTTTCTATATGGACCTTTTTGAGAGTACTCAATAAAGCACATTAAACAAACATCTCCTATTCAAAATGTACCAATATGTAAAATTCATAACCATGAGGTGGCTCCTTTTGAGAGTACTAAATAAAGCACACAAAACAAACATCTCATATTCAAAATGAAGTAGTATCTTGAGTTCATATTCAAGATGGTGGAATTACTAAGGAGACTTCGTGTGCTTTCATAAATTGTAGATCCAACAAACCCCTTTTTAGCTTTGTGATGTGTACTTGAAAATGAATGCTCAAGCCATCACAACTCTACACTAGGTATACCATCAAGTCCTATGGGCCCTTCTTCATAAGAAAATTATGAAGAGAAAAAGTGTATGGATGGATCTCTTGAAGAATTTTGGCCTTTTTCATTATGCATTCAAGATTGAATCTTTTTCAATCTTTTATTTTGCACATGTGGATGGCAAGATGAAGGAGAAGGTGTGCTATCCTCTAGTACAAATCTACAAGTGGATGAACTCAATACCCATAGGATCCTTTGCATCTCAGAAAGCAAAGCAGGAGTAGCCAATTCAAAGTTCACTTTGAAGATTGGAAATCAAAGGCTCATGATTCAAAGAAGGACACTTGAGAGATCACATGTGTATGGCTCCTTCTCTCCCTCAAGGATGAATTCAAAACTTGTCATTGCCTAGAAGACTTGCACATTTGGAATTATTATAAAGGGTTGCACTAAGAACACCCTTGAAAGGCCCATTGGGAGTTGAACCTATAACATATTTTTTATCTCTCCCCTTAGTGTTTGTAATCACTTTCAATCAATAGAATTTTTTGAAACTAGTGAGAAAAAAAATCTACAAGGAGAATTTCATAAATGTCTTTTGTATTTCTCTCTCTAAATTCTTTTTTTTTTGGTTTGAAAGATTGATTTTCTTTTACTCTTTCATCAGGTTTGAAATTTGAAAGAACAACACACACCTAAGGATACTCTTTATCACTTTACATTCAACGGTTAACATCAAACCGATCTCTCGATACTGAACTCAAGACCTTCAATCCAAGGGTTTAATGTGTTTATCACTACACTATGCATGCTTACCTCTCCCCCTTAGTATGGATTTTGACTAGACGGTGTCATTGGCGATGTTACATGCAACTTCCAGACGGTAGAAACTGATTGATAATCAACGTAAGATTCAAGAGTTTCGAACCCACAAAATACTCTGATAGCATCTAACCCTCAAAATAAAACTTCCACCCCTTGAAACAAAACTTATAATTGCTTAACACATTAATACTTGCAGTTTAAATTCACCCTTAATGCTTGTAATGTACACTCTCAATCAATGAAATTTTCATGAAAAACTTTTGAAATTCATGAAAGGAAGAAAATCTAAAGAATGTTGAAGGGCCTTGACCCAAGTGATTTAGATTGACGCAAGTGATTTAGATCATGAAGTGGTTGGGAGAAAGACTTAGGCCACTGAGTGGTGCTTTGATTTGGTTTGAAATAACATCCAATAAATTTATGCCACATTGAGGAACAAGCTCGCTCTTTATTCACAGGAGCGAGCAGTGCCCCCAACAAAGTTTCAATGCCATGTCATGGAACAACTTTGTTTTCTTTGTTTCGACCCCCCCTCCCGTCTGCCACACAAGATTTTGCAACACTATTATACTTGATCTTCAATCGCCCTGTGTGAATGCATAGGCAAAAAAGCAACGAAAATCTTGTTGTTCGACTTGAAACAGGCTCATGCAACAGTGTTGTTCCAAAGCCCCAATCTGAATCGACTCTTAAGTTTCACTCAATATACAGTCTATACGTTGAGGGCTGCCCACCCCTTCATAATAATGCTTTTCAATTTCTTCAAACTCCAAAAAAAAAAAAAAAAAAAAAAAAATCTGAAGAACAGGTTCGTAAAATTTTTGAGTGAATAAACAGCACGTAAATTTTTCCACAAAAGAATGACAATGAAGATGTCCGATAGTGTGCATCGGACTATCGATGTCACTGCTAAGAAAGACCAAGGAAAGAATGGGCTTAATGAACGAATAATGTGGGCGCGTTTTTTTCCACAGGTTGCAGGCTGCACTGTGCGCTATGGTTGTACGTTTGCAACTTCGTCGACCACGTCCTTCCTCGTCCCCATTAATCCCGTGCAAGTACTCCTAGTTTCTTGGAGAGAAAGCCCTTCAATGTCAGCATCGAGCTGCGAGCGCCAGGGATATTCGATAACTTCGTGGTGCTGGGTATTCGTCTATTTCCTCTATTGCCTTGCACGGCTGATTGCACCTGAGAGGTTTCTCAGATTATGAAGATTTGGTTCCATTGATCCTATTCCGTACATGCGTGCACCCGCGCATATGTGAAGTATTCATCAATCAGCGGTTCACCGTATCCTCTCCTCCGTTTCTGTCAAAGTCAGTTTTTCTGACCAATCTTCTGCCTTTGGTGCTCTCTTTAGCCCCAGTTCGATCCTGGAACTTTCCATTGCCAGAGAACGTCACTGCTCTGTTTGTGGACCTGTCCATTCACAGTATGAATGAAAGAGCTGCTTGGCAGTCGAATCTCAGACGGCATTATTTTCCTTTTCACGCTTCCATTTGAGGGGTTTTATGCCGCAATTTTCAACGCAGCCGTTCTACGACGAGGAGAGAGCTAAGTTTTCTCAGTGGATGCATGGTCGTTCTGAAAATAATTATCCCCCGAAAATGGACAAATTGAATGTGGAGGGAGCGTTGAATGATAATGTCAACTCTTCCGTGCACTCTGTGGATGTCCCTCTTCAAGATCCCAACTTCCATGACCATGAGATGTTTTCATGGCTGCATTTCCCTACCGAAGAGACAATTGAGAAGGGTTTGTACGCAGATTTGTTCCGGGAATTTCCAAGCCCAAGTGTGCAGATTGTGAAGCACTCTTTCTCTCAGTTAGGCCTTCAACAAGAGATTCCAGGTGGCCTTCAACAAGAGGTTGCGACATTGTCACTTGACTCATCAGAGTCTTTATTTAATGATGTTCTCCCGCAGAATCCTGTGTCCTCTAGCTTTTCTGCATCCTCTTCAGTACCTCAGAATACGATTGAAGAAGCAAGAACTTGCAATACTTGGCCAGCTGGATTTAGAAGCATGGTAGCAGGTGCAGATGCTGCAATGGTCGTAGATCGAGGAGCTGCTGCTACAAATATTGGCACATTCTATGATGGATCTTCTGGAATTTTGGGACAAGCGCAGGAATTGCCGCCTATAAGCAGCTCTTGGCAGGATACAATGTTTACCACAAAACGTAAGAGCTTGGGAATCATACCTCCTTGTGACTCCGATGCGGCTTTATTAGGTTCTGTACACAAACAGTGTTCTTCAACCCTTCAGGAGGCGTTTCCACTTCCTACATTGAGGCCCTTAGATGCCCCTTTAATAGCATCTCAATCCTCTAGTCAAAGAAACTTTGCTCATTTCTCTAGCGCAGTTGCAGAAACACGCGCAAGCTTGCATGTTGTTGGTGCAGGCAGTGGGCCCTGCAACGTGGAAAGAGCAAGGCAGCAGTATGCTCAAGGAGAGAGAGGAGTTGCTAAGGACGTGCAAGGACCTTCTCAGAAGGAGTCAGCTACTGTGAGATTGGAGATCAAGAATGGAAAAACTGCCATCTTGCAACATGCCTGTGCTTCTTCTGTAAGCGAGCATGCAACTGAATCCAATTGGGATAAGCGAACAGGGGAAGGAGATATAGTCACGTCTCATTGCTCAAGCAGTGCTATCACAGCATCTGACAAGGCAGACAAGCTTCATACAATAGAACAAACAGGTACATCTCATTCTAGAGGCTCTGGCAGTAGTTCTGATGAGAAAAGTGGCAAGGAGACAATGACGGCATCAAAGAGAAGATTTAGTGGAAACGATGACTCAGAGTGTCAGAGTGAGGTAAAGTGTCCCTGCTGATATGGTCATTGATGTTTTTCTTTAAATTGACCGAGTTGCTTCATTATCAAGGAGTGTGATTGTAAAAGCTTCAATTTTTGTAGGTCTCATGACCAGTCTCTGTTCAAAGTTTTTTTTAGCAGGAGCTAGAAGAGGTTATGGATGGCAGCAAGAAACCAATGAAGAGATCCCGGGCAGCAGAGATGCATAATTTATGTGAAAGAGTATGCTGATCCATCTTTCTTTAGTAGATAAATAGAAACCCAATTTTGTGAAGGTTTGCATTGAGGATATTAAATAAAAACATTCCTTATTTTAAGGAATAAAATGACTGCGTAGATGAGCCCCTTGTTAATAAATAAAGAACAAGTCATGTAAAAGAGTGCATTTGATTATTAATGGTGACAAATAATAATGCTCTTTGTTTGAAGAGAAATAACACATTGATAGGTGTCAATTTCAGAAGCGGAGAGATAGAATCAATGAGAAGCTAATGGCTTTGCGAGAGTTGATGCCCAACTCAAGCAAGGTAAGGATATTCTTTATGTGAGGAATTTTTTGACAACTGATCTTTTTGTGTGATTATAAGAAATGTTTGCAACTTGAATTCCACGTTATCCTGATACATATGGATACCTGGAGGTTCCTTTTATTTTTCTATGTGACTTGTCAAAGATTTTGACGTTCTGTTGTTGTACAGACAGCCAAGGCTTCCATATTAGACGAGGCTATAGAATATGTTAAATTGTTACAATTGCAGCTGCAGGTATAATTTAAGAAGCTTTCTCACCGATATTCTTCACTCAACAATAGTACAGTTTTATTTGTTTGAACCTCTTTTTTTGTTCGGTTTAAGAGCAGGCATGGTCAGCACGAACTGGTATATGCATACCTCCAGCTTTAACGCCAAACATGGGCATGCAACATTTGCAGGTGCCAGCTTTCCCACATATGGGTTTGGGCATGGGAGTAGGAATGGGCGTTGGACTTGGTATGGGAATGGGAATGGGAATGGGGATTGGCATGATGGATGTAAATGGTTCTCCAATGGCAGCTGGAAGGATGATGACGCCTGTGGTTTCTTATCCGTCTCAGCTGTCTTCAGTTCCTCCACATGCTATGGCTCCAATGCAGCAGTGCTTTCCAACAATGTCTGCGGTTCAAAGTCAAGGACATATGCAGACTACACGTTTCCTTGATCCATGCACTATCTATGGACAGAATCATCAAGCTCAGGCATGTGGTTGTTCTTTTTTTCCTTCCATTACTCTATGTTTGACACAAAATCTGCTGAATCACTCGTTTTGGATATTTTCTGTTGATGTTATTTGCTTTACATTCACTTAATTTACGAAGCTCGTATGCAGCCTTCTGCGATGAACTTGACTTCATCGAGGAACATGGAACCTTATAATGTGTACTTACAAGGACATCAGCAACAGTATCATCAGTGGCAGCCGCTACAGCAGCAGCAAGGGCATCTGATACAAGAGCAGAACACACAAGGCAATAATGCTAATAAACCAACTTAATAAAATCAGGTAAATTTTAAACACTATCTATTATGAGTGGCTTCTTTTGTTGAGCATTCATTGTCAAAGTTTGTGGGCTAGAAGGCTTGGTATTTTCAAATGTCAAGCCTAAAGGAGTCGATGAAAATTGGGAGTAGGAGGCTATGGCAAAGTAAGAGTGAAAGGAGTGAGATTGTGCTTTGAAGGAAAGTTAGGCTTAATCATAGGTTGTCATTGATCTGATTGTTGAAGAGGAATCAACTTGGCAATTGGTTGAAACTCTTTCTCTATAGCATTCGCAAAAAAAAAAAGCTTCATAAAGGCTTGTAGGTTGTAGCATGTTTAGCTTGGCTTGGATCTCCATCTTTAAACCATCTTCATACTTACTCTGTAGAGTGCCTTTGGGAATTGTCTCAAGCATTCCAACAAGAAGTAATCATTGGCAAACATGCCTGCTATATGTTGTAATAGTATCACCCTCCCTTCATGCTAATATGGTCTATGAACGATGAGCTTGTAAGGAGGAGAAAGAAAAGACTCTTTGACTTTCTCTTGGAATGTCTTCCATGTTATTGGTCAATTTGCACTATTCTGTAGTATGTTCGACCAAAGTTTTGACTTACCAAATAGTTGGTGGCAAACTTCACTTTCTTAATCTTTTGGTAGGCCTCATCAGAATAAAAATTATCAAGTTGAGATAACCATGATAAAACAAATTGACCATCATTATTCCTATCAAATCTTGAAAACTGGAAATCGCTCGCTCCAATCTTGGAGTATGTACCATCCGCTTGGGTTGTGATAAAATAGCCTTGACCACATGGACAAGGTTGTCATCTTCACATTACTTGATTTCATTGTGGGCACTTTGGAGTTCGTGTTGGAGTTTGAGCTTTTGCTCAACGAGTATGTTGGGTAGAGGTGATTCGCAAAAGTCCTCCATGGTATGCATAGGGTCCATGGGATGGTAGATGCATTTTTGTTGAATGCAAAAAGAGAATATATGCTTACAAAAAAAAAGATAAACCTTGGGAATGTAAAGAGTTAGGGAGTGTTTTTTGATAAAAGTAAATAGTATATTTTAGGTGTAGTAAGATATCACATACACATAGTGTAGATCTTCATAGGTCCATCATGAAGTGAATGAGTCCAACAGCCCAAGATAAGAAAGAGTAGCACACATGAGGGAAAATACACACACACAAAAGAATACACAAGAGATAGACAAAAAGTCATATACTCCAACTATGAAAGATGTGTACAAGATGATATGCTCCAAATCAAATGTACAATGTAACATAGAAATACTTACAACCCATCAATGCCAAAGAGAGCATGTGGGGCTAAGGGACAAAGCATGAAGAGGCTAGAGTAAGACCTCCAAAGCAACCTCTCTCACAAGAGTAGAGAACCTCCAAGTGTATGAGAAGAAGCTACTCCATCACCTCCAAGTGTAGCAGCATCTCCTTCAAGTGTAGAAGAGACTCCTCTTTCGCGCTCCAACCCATGTGTGTAAGATGGTAATTTGATAATCAAGTGAACGAAGGCAGCCCGTATATAGAAATAACTAGGCACGATTTTTTCTATAAAAAGCTTGTGAGAAATCACTAAGTTTTGACATGAAAAGCTAATATTAGCTTTAATTATTGTGCATAGCTTTATTTGTACTTAAATGGATTAGCATCCAACTTTATTATTATTTAATCTCAGCCATTGGATGTGAGATTAATAGGATCTTTCACTTTAATTCGGAGATTAGGGTTTGCCATTTGGGGGCCAAATGTTGATGGATGGGCAAGTGTTATATATGATTGGTAAGCTCTTTTTGAGTATTTTAGGAATATGTGATTATCTCATATACCATTCTTTGACCATGTTTGATCATTTTTTGAGATATTGTACCATAATCTCTTTTCTATTTCACTAGTCTAATTCTCCATTCATTTATATAATGACCATGTTTCTTACAAGCTTCAATAGACATAATTTCCTTTCTTAAAAGTCTTTTTCTTCTTTTCAGAATCATCAAGATCATCAGAGTTAGAGTCGTTAGGATGATCTTTACTAGATTTGGAATTGAAAGTGGAAACATAACTAGATCTCTTCTTGGATTTAGAGCTACTCTTACTTTTGCATTTATCTTGGGCTTTCGCTCTCATAGTCACGACTAGATCAATCATGGTCTCTTGCAATTCTGGATTATGTCTAGGTTGAACTTGAAGCAAAAGATTTTGAAGCTTTCTAAACATGACCATTCTATTAGTGATAGAGAAATTAGTCAAGAAAGACATATAAGATTGAGGGGGAGGGAGGGGGGAGGGGGGGAGAGAGAGAGAGAGAGAGAGAGAGAGAGAGAGAGAGAGAGAGAGAGAGAGAGAGAGAGAGAGAGAGAGAGAGAGAGAGAGAGAGAGAGAGAGAGAGAGAGGAGAGGGAGGGAGGGGGGGGAGAGAGAGAGAGAGAGAGAGAGAGAGAGAGAGAGAGAGAGAGAGAGAGAGAGAGAGAGAGAGAGAGAGAGAGAGAGAGAGAGAGAGAGAGAGAGAGAGAGAGAGAGAGAGAGAGAGAGAGAGAGAGAGAGAGAGAGAGAGAGAGAGAGAGAGAGAGAGAGTATCGATGAAACAAAAAGTACTCACTACAAAAAAGAACTATGTAGGCTGAAAACAGCAAGATGATGGTGTACCTAGCAATGATGGAGTAGTGGATATAGAGTAGTGGTGCATGGGGGAGCGTGGCTTTGACTTCGCAGATAATGGCCACCTACTACATGGGGACATATGTGGGAGTGAATATGTATACCCTAATTGGTACAGATGAGTGGAGGGTGGAGTATATGGTACATCGGTAGTGGACTCAACACCTCCCACAAGAAGGCGACCCAAGTGGTGGTGGTGCATTGATGCTCCATCATGTGGTCGTGGGCTATCCTGATGCGAGAGATGTCCTCATGATGCAGTCGTGGTCGTCGGTACCTAGTTGTACGTGGTCTATGTCGCACTCTCTGTGCCGTTGCCTTCTCGAGCGTGAGCCTATGCCTCTGGGAGGTTGGTCTGTTTGATGTGGTTCAAGTCGCGGAAAGAACTGAGTAAGTCTGTTGGGTACCCGTCTGTGTCCGGCATGTGCGTTGTGCCATCTGCTCTCGTCTCTCATATGCCATCGTGATATAGAGACCCACCCTTCGCTGGTCTCCTATGGTCATGCACAACTGGAGTGACTCCTCAATCTGGAACTGTGCTTGTAGGTCTAAGTATGCTGGGCATCTCGTAATCAAGCGCTCCTCGCTCTCTACCTCTGTATGGCACCGCCTCTCCTCTCGGGGGACTCCTCTGGCCCGACCTCTCTCGATCTCGAGCTGATGTGATGAAACTCGAAGCTTCCCAATGACAACATGGAGGTGTTGTGGTAGACATGTCTCCATGTAATGTGGGGTCTCAATGAAGCCCTGATTTGAGATCTCTAGGAAATGCTCACGATAGTAGGGCATTTTCGGTGACAATGGATCTCTCGGGCTGACCCATGTCCTCTGTATGTATGTATGCCATATCTCTTGATTGATGATCCTATTCCTCTCCTGTTGGGAGAGCGAGTAGGTGGGGGCATGGGAGTCATAACGTACTGGTGGTAGTCTGTCTATGTCAAGTCCATGGTGGGCTAGCCAATCTCGTGTCTGTGCATACCATGAGGATGTGTCCCCCGCTAACGCCATGTCGCGTGATGCCTGGAAAGCTTTGTAAGTGATGCGCTCTCTATCCATGTGCTAGATCCTGTGTAATAAGCATACTGTCGGGAAGAGTGCCTCTACTAGCATTGGTGGTGCAGAAAGCTTTGCCATTACGATATCATGGGGTACCGAGGGTTTGCTGCGGATGAGTCTGGCAATCATGAGAACCTGTGGTCTCTCCATCGCTGTCCATGCTGATGCTGATAACCCTGGCCCCCATATGGCTGCTCCATACATAAGTGCTGGGGTGACCAACGTGTCGAAGAGCCACCCCTTTGTGCGGGGCTCCTAAAGGTAGGCCTGGTGGCACTGTCTCTCCATCAAAGCTAATGCTTCATATCCTCGTGTGATGCAATCTCGAGCTGCTTGAGACATGGAGAAAGCCTCGGAGGTTGCTGTGAACGTCACGCCGAGATATACATATGAGCTGACTACCTCGATGGATCCGCCCGCTGTTGTGAAAGAACTCTGCCTCCTCACCTGCGCTCATGTATGAAAGATCAGAACCTTGGTTTTACCAAGATTCACTCATAGCCCTCTATGTGTGTAGAAGTCGTCTAGACCGTGTAAATGATGCTGTAGACCCTCTGTAGGCTCTGAAACCAAGACAATATCATCAACATATAAAAGAATATGGACCATGGTCCCTCGTACCTCAATGCCATCCCCTCCCTGTTGCTGTATAAAATCCACTATCTCATCAATGTATAGCCCAAAAAGTGTGGGCGAGAGAGGGCACCCTTGCTTCACCCCAATGGTGCTAGCAAGTGAATCTGATAGGCCGCCCGGACATTTCACTCTACGTGATACTCTCTCATATAGGGCGTAGATCCCCATATCATCTCCTCTAGAGCCTCGATGTCGAGTAGGCATTTGAAGAGTCTCTCCCTTGGGACTGTGTAGAAGGATTTGAGAAAGTCCACAAAGTAGCAATATAATCTTCGTTTCCTCACTCGAGCTTGGTCGATTAGGCATCTCAAAGTGAAGATGTGGTCTATGGTAGAGTAATCTTGTCTGAATCTTGCGTGTCCTGGAGCTTTGATACCCTTTCTCTCGGCGAGGGTGCTTAGTTTTGTCTCTAGTACTCCCCATATAGCTTGGCCAGTGTGGGGCCAATCATGATCGTCCGGTATGTAGCTAGATCCATAGCATCGTCTGACTTATGTATGGGCACTATGGTGTGCTCGGTCCATGAGTTAGGGAACCCCTCAACCAGTGCTCGGTTGAAGAGGTGGGCGATGAGTGGTGCTAAGATCGTGCACCCGTAGATTAGATGCTCTGCCTATAGGCCAAAGTGGTCACGGGCTCTGCCATGTTGTAGGTGAGTGATCGCACCGCTCACCATCTTGGGTGTAAAGAAGTGAGAGGTGGTAGGGCGTGAGCTCTATGGTGAGGGATGGGTGGCTCATCTAGAATCTGGTATAGACACTGCACATATCTGTACCATGTGTCCGGCTCTCAAATGGGTGTCTCCTGTGGCCAGGCCTAAAGTAGCATGTTCAAAGTTTTAAGGTTGTAGGTACAAGTCACCAATGTTGCAACTTACGTGGCATCATTCAGGTGATATGCATCATGATTCATTTCATTGTCAACTTGTCATGGAACATGCATGGAATACATTGGCAATTGCATAGTAGCATTATGCATATGCCATATGATTTTTGATATATCATCTATGATATATGGCTTGCGGCATTATGTACATTCACATTGCATATGTAGTAATAAGTATATAGAATCAATGATCATTGATCATGTATGTTACATATGAACTACCATACTAGTAAATATACATGTGCATTGTGTATGTAATATGTATTATCATTTATGTATGTTATTACGCAATTACTAGTATGTAAATATATGTATGCATGTATGTAGTATGTACGTATATGTATCTATGACGGATTTATATATACTGTATGTTTGTAAATATTATGTATGTACTATGTATGTAATATGCATGTATGTATGTACCTTTGTATCTTTGTACGTATGTGTAACATGTATATGTATATATGTATGTGTATATATGTATATGTATATATGAATATGTACTATATATGTATGTGTAATTATTTATCTATGCACTATGTATGTATGTAAGTAATATGATGTATGCAATATGTATGTTTAAATGTGATTTGTATGCAGTATGCATGTTTTAATGTGATTTTGGATGATGTTTAGGCATCTATAAGAGGATATATACACTAAGGATACCTAAAAACACAAAGATTCTTTATATCCATAATGCACCCTTGTATCTAAGTACATACACAAAGTAGTGGTCGAAGGGTAGGACTAGATGTAATGCAAATAAAAATCTCCTTCAATCAAATTAGTTATTACAAGAGCAAATCGATCATTGAGAGGAACAACTAGATTGATGTTCACTATGTAAAAGCCAAAAGAAAGCTCTAGGAACACCATAGTACAACAAGAGATTAAAAAATGAGGTTTAAATTGTTTAAATCGTAGAGGTTTATAAAATCCAAAATAAAAATCGAGGTTTTTATTCACTTTTGAGAGATTTATTTTATGAAACATAAAGCTATGTACCAATGCATATCTAACATCTTTTTGATATACATGACATAAATAACATATAAAATCACCTAATAGTCTATGTAGTATTATGTATACATTGTACACAGGACTATGAAAAGTTAAAACTATTCCTGTTCTTGAGTCTTGACTCTTGAATCTTAACATTCAATATCCATTCTAACTTCTAAGTCTAAGTTCTAACATGATACATCAATGAAAGATTCTAAAATTTAAGCCCACATTTAAACCACACTATCAAATCTCAACTTTCAAATGCATTTTAAATAAAGGAGTCAAGAGTCAAGGCAAAAATGTAAACAATGAACATACATGATACATGGAAGTGAACAGTGAAGCTATGGGCATAATCAACTACCAATCAGTCAATGACTCAAGTCAATGAGTCATGACTATACATAATACAACTTCAAGCAACGTCAATGATCAATGATCATACAAAACAAACATCTAGATGCTAAATAGTAACGAGCATAAAAAATAATGTCCATTATCCATGGTAGTGCCATCATATATGCCACTATACAAGATCCAAGACTAGGTGAAGTCTAAAGATTAAGAAGACTCTCCAATATCAAATGTGCACTCATCATCTATGGTATCATCATTTGCATCAAATGTACTAGCCCATGACGATGTACTATTGGACTCTGAATGACCAAACCACGCTTCAAGCATGAAAGCATCTCCTCTGAAATCACCATCTCCACTAGAAGAGGAGGCTGATGCCTCTTCTTAATCCTCTGGTTTAACTCGAGAAGTGGAAACCTCACCATGCCTTCCAAAACTACGTCCACCCCGTCCCGAAGCACACTCTCGCTACCACATATGAGAAGCTTTCCGACTAGTAGAAGGTAATGATACATCATCTAAAAATAAAGCACAATAAGTGATGGTTGAGAAAACATTAAAATTCAACATCTACTTAGAAGTTGGTAGTATCTAATCTCAACATACATTCATTATTCATGCTGAGAGCATGCCTAGCTCTCCTAGTTTGGCTACGAGCCTGACACATATTCCTTCGTGACTTCATAGCAAGCATAGAAAAATATCCCTCTCTTCCTCGAGGATTTGAGGAATATGTTTAACTTTTCCAAGATCAATTTCATCAATATTGACCTAAAATTATAAATCATATAGGTAAAAGTTTCCAAGCTTATAATCATGAATATTCAAATTGTATTGTAAATACCAAACTTGAAATTTACCTGAAGAGAAGCCATATTTACACCTTTTGACTCTAGCAACTTGAGATTGCAATGACAATACACCAACTTCTCAAGTTGTGATGGGTTCAACTGGTTTCTTTTTTTGGTGTGAAATAATGCCCATGTGCTCCAATTCCTCTCCGGAGGGCCTTTGTTACAATCTCGTGAAAGAACCCTCAATGCCAATTTTCTTTGCATTGAGTAATGTTTCATCGTTCAATGAATCATGCTCATTCATAATTTAATATAAATATGAAATCAATATTGGAGACAATGTCAAATTGTCAACAAGTCCAGCAAATTGTATCTCTTGAACTTCATTCTAACAAAAAGCGGGTGCCCACTTGGTCTACCTCAAACGATCTAAAGACAAAAGCAAGGCACCCGGGTTTGATTCACGTTTAGCGCAGCGCGAAAAACCATCTTTTAGTTCTCTTTAGCTTTTGGAAATCGCCCATATTACGATTCAGTTGCGATAGTTGTTTTTTGCTAAAGCAATGTAAGAGAGCGTGAGGAAGTGCTTTTTCGTATTTGATTTTGGAGGACTCAAAGCTATATAATGAGAGCCTATGCTCATTGTTGAATCATCACTCAATCACTCAAGTCTCTCAAGTGCTGAAGGCTAAGGAGAAGGAGGTGATCAAGATCTTGGAGAAGATCTTTGGAGGCCATCTTGGAGGAGTTCTCATACTCCTTGAGGAGTTGTGGTCTATGTCTTGGTGATTATTTGGAGGAGATTCTTCCAGCTTACCATCCACATCAATTGTTGATTTATTGTGAGTAGCAAGTCTATTTCCGTTCTTACTTGCTAGGTCACTCGGTTCTGATTCAGGTGATCAGAATTCGGGTTCGTTGTAAAACAGTTATAAACTGTTCGTATTCTCCATATTCTCACACATACACACTCTTCATACCTCTTAGGCTCTTGTATCTAGTTCCTATTTCTGCCTAGATATAGATATTGTCAGTTGGTATCGTATACACACATTGTAATTTGCTCATTTGAATATAGATAGTGTAGGTGAGCCTCATAACTTACCGTACACTTGAAATCTCTCATCTATTCTCTCTCTATCTCTTACTCATCTATTTTTGAGTCTTAAGGTGTGTATGTTAAGGTTCATTTGTTGGAAGATCCTATAAACTTGTGAATTTATTATTATTGGGGCCCATACCACTTCCAACATTTATGGTATTCAGACCTTAGAATACCAACATTTGGTATGAGAGCCTAGTTAACATACACCCTTAATAAGATGAGTGACTATAGACTTGAGAGTGAAGACAAGCTTGAGGGCATGTCTAATTATCCAATGTGGAATTTTATGATGATGAATGTGTTAATATCAAAGGACTTATGGAATATTGTCAATGGCACTTATCCAAGGCTGAGCCAAGTCGGAGAAGAGGCCACTTCATCTTCTAGAAGACCCCCTGTTCCTATTTCTGCTCAACAGGAGGTTAGTGAAGAAGAAGAAACTCTTTCATCATTAGGAGTCCATACTACTACCATATTATTTCCGACGGAAGAGCAATCCATATGGGATTCAAGGGATGCTTTAGCACTTTCATATATTGCTATGGGAGTTAAGAGGCATATTATACCCATAGTGAATTCAAACCGTGAATTTTTCAGAAAAAATAAAAATCGTTAAAATCGTCCGCGATTTAAATCGCTATGGACGGTTTTTTTGCAATGGGAACGATTTTTATTTAGTGAAATAGGCGTTTTGGAGGTTTTTTCGAACGAAGTGCAGCCATAAACCGTTTTCAGTAGCGCTTTAGTTTCGCGTTTTGAGCGAAGCCCAAGTTCGAACTTGAGTGAGGAGTCGACTTGACAACTTGAGAGAGAGAGAGAGAGAGAGAGAGAGAGAGAGAGAGAGAGAGAGAGAGAGAGAGAGAGAGAGAGAGAGAGAGAGAGAGAGAGAGAGAGAGAGAGAGAGAGAAGAGAGAGAGAGAGAGAGAGAGAGAGAGAGAGAGAGAGAGAGAGAGAGAGAGAGAGAGCAACTTGCAAGAGAGAGAGAGAGAGACCCACAGCCCGCTTTCATCCTTAAAGTTCAGCCTTATCCTTCAAAGTTCAGCCCATTACCCTTGAGTTTTGAAGCATATTAGTAATCACTATGGGTCGTACTCCTGCAGATATTCGATCCCATGTTAAGGTCACTGGACCTAATACTTGGGAATGCAAGTATTGCAAGGGTATCTTTACAGGTAGTGCATCGCGTATCAAGGCACACCTTCTTGGTTTGAGAGGTGGTGGCATTGGAAAATGTCACTCTGTGCCTCAGCAAATCATGGAGGACTTGACTGCGAAATTGCAATTGAGTCAAGGTGTTGGGAGTATGCAAGTGAGTGAAGATTCCCTTGAAACTCTTGAGATGCTTCCTAATGTTGGAGAGTCCTCTACCGCACCTTCCAAAAGGGCTCGCACTGATAGTGTGAGCTCTAGTGGTGCATCAGCAGATGTGGCTACTCCATCTTCACGAGCACAACCACCCTCTAATAGTGGTCCCATACCTAGGAACTTGCCAGAGAGCAATGTCTTCATGAGGAGTAGCATGAAGGCATCTATGCAAAAACAAGCAATGGATCAAGCCAAGAAAGAGATAGGCAAATTATTTATTTTATGTGGCATCCCCTTCAATGTAGCCAACACTACTGCATGGAAGAGGGCAATGAGAGCTGTCAGTCGCATAGGCACTCCTTGGGAGGGACCATCGGGGAGAGTTCTGCGTACTAGTGAGCTTACTAAACAAAAGCTTGCAGTAGAGACTGAGATGTTATCATTGCGTGCTACATGGGAGAAATATGGTGTTCCATTTTATGTGATGGATGGTCTGATATGCGCAAGAGGAGTGTGTATAACATTATGGTTTCCTCTTGCAAGGGAACTATGTTTCTACGTGCCATTCAAGCACATGCACCTGGGACTATTGTCACCGGTGAATTCATATTCTCCCATGTAAAAAAAGCCATAGAGGATGTTGGGTCACGTAATGTCATTCAAGTGGTCACAGACAATGGATCCAATTGCGTGGCTATGGGTCGTATGCTAGAGGAAGAATACCCCACAATCACATGGACCCCTTGTGCGAGTCATAGTTTAGACCTCTTGATGGAAGATATAGGGAGCTGGCCATGGGTTGAGAACATTCTTAGTAAAGCCAAATTTATAGTGAAGTTCGTTACTAGCAGACCCAAAGTCCAAAATATATTCCGTTCACATAGTGATTTGGAGCTTCAAAAGCGAGCTTTCACACGATTTTGTTATATATTCATTGTATTGGACAGAGTATTGAGAGTGAGGAAAGGTCTCCTTCGTACAATTGTAGGAGAGGAGTGGTATCAGATACTTGAGGCTAGAGATGGAGACCCTTTATTTATGCGATTTTCATCACTTGTCATGGGAGAGGATGCCTTCTGGTCGAAGGCAGAGGTTCTCATTGCTTCTCTTCAGCCAGTATATTCCGTGCTTCGTATCACAGACATGGAGGGAAGCACACTCGGACTTGTATACGAGTATGTCAGTCGTATACAAGGATGCATTGCGGATGTATCAGGTCTTTCAGATACAGAGTAAGTGGTCTATTTCATATTATATATATTATAAATATATCTAATATATTATAATTTATAATTTATATATCATGATTCAAATTTCATATATATGTATGATGTAATCATGTAACATAACATTATACATTGTTAATACTTTTGCAGGCGTCATGATTTGTGTGAAGCAGTGCGTAGGAGATGGGATTGGTTTCACAAACCAATCCACGCAGTTGCTCACATACTCCACCCTTTATGGAGATCTGAGGCCCCGGATACAGATGTCACTTTAGAGGTCAGTTGGATAGAGTATTTGGGACGATGGACCGAAGGAGATATGGAGTTGTATTCACAGTTGCAGAAAGAGAGTCTGCAATTTCGGTCCATGGAGAGGTATTTTGGACAACCCACTGCGAGATTGAGAGAGAACCAGGTTTCCCCTATCACGTGGTGGGAAATATATGGTGTTGGTACTCCTCTATTGGTATGTTTCAAGTTTCAAGTATGATACTATCTCAAAGATATGGTTTCTTTTTTATTATAATTATCATATTATGATGGAATCATTATACTTATTTATAATAATATAAATTGTCATGAATGATCATTGATGACTCTTATTCCTCTTCACAGAGGAAATTGGCATTACAGATTTTATCTCAAGATTGTAGTACCGGTCCGGCAGAAAGGAACTGGAGCACATGGGCATTGTTTCACACAAAAAAGAGAAACAGATTGAGTCCACAACAACTTGAGAAACTAGTGTACACACATTGTAATCTCAAGTTGTTGGAGAGCAAAGGAACCCACATTGCACCACTACAGGTATTTGTGATTTGTTGCAATTTGTTGGCTTTAATTCTTGACCATTGACTCAGAATTTGTAATGTTAAATGATTAAATACATATTTTATTGGAATTTGGACTTTTAGGTGAATGTGGATTCTATTGATATTTCCAAAGTGAAAGATATCCCTCGAATCCCCCCAAAAGAGAAGGATATCTTTTCTATGCTATTTAGAGAGTCTCAATTGTTTGTGAGACAAACACGAAGAGGAACAAGAGGAAACACAACCGGTATATTCTAACTTCAAGTTTCAATATTAATTTTTAAGCATGCTTCATGAATTTGATACTTATAATTATCATTTATTGCATGTTCAATAGATCCAGATGCACCATCTACTAGTCGGAGACCTAGGAAGATGGCTTCCCGTCGAGGTGGGAGAGCACGTGGGAGAAGAGGAGGCCGCACGATTCGTCCAGATCCAGAGACTAGTCTACCAGAGGATTGGGAGCAGAGATCAGCATCATCTAGCAGTGATGATGATGATGATTCACTTGCAGACATAGAGAGAGTCATGGGTCTTCATAGTGATAGTGGATCTACCTCCTCATGATGTATTCAGATTCCACTATCGAGATTCCATGTTATTCATGACTCTTTATGCTTCATTGCTATGTTTGTAATTGGAATAGTGTACTCTGTCCTTAAATTTTAAAAGTCTCCAGTTTCACGTCTTTGTAGTCTTTTGAATCGTGATGAAAATTGAATTTTGAATTGATGAATGTTTTACATTTGATTAGTATGTATTATCTAATTGTCTATGCTTGAAGCTTCATACAATTCTGTATGTATATCTATACTTTTTATGAAAAAAATAAAAATCTCTTTGAGTGGATAAAAACCCTGATTTTTATTTTGGGTCTCAACGATCTAAACGATTTAAACGATTAAATCTCGATTTAAATCTTACGATTTAAATCTCTTGGTCACACTATGATTATACCCCAAATCAGGTCTTGTAGAACCTCTCGTCAAGCTTGGTTGGAGTTAGAGAATCTCTATCAGAGTAGAAACCTTGCTAGGAAAGCTCATCTAAGAAAACAACTAGCCAACACAAGGATGAAAGTTGGTGAATTTGTTCAGAAACATATTTTAAAGATTAAAGATTTACGAGATCAATTACTCAATGTTGCAGTAAATATTTCAGATGAAGAGATGGTAAACACACTTCTAAAAAGAGCTACAGTTCCTGTTACTTCAAGATGAACTCAACAAAAGGGTATGGAAGAGAATGATGAAGCCATGTTATCATCATTGAAGGGTAAGAAGAAGATGGAGACAAAGAATGAGAAGAAGAGTCAACAATCCAAGAAGGAAAGTAAGTCTTCTAATCCGAAGTCTTCCAATCCTTTTCCTAATGCTTCTTCTACACCCAAAGAAAATTCTTCGACTACATATGATTCAAAGAAAGGAGTATGCCATTACTGTAAGAAGCAAGGTCATTTCATAGCAGAATGCAGAGCAAGGATTTTCAATGAGAAGAAGAAAGCATCCGGTAATAGTGTTGAAGATGATCCAAAACCTAAATCTTCAAAGCTAGATTCATATGCATGTGCCACTATTGAAGAGGTAGCTTTTGATCAGGCAACATTAAATGCAATCTTAGATAATCCTTGGATTTTTGATTCTGGAGCTACTAAGCATATGACAGGTTGCAGAAAAGTATTTTCTTCCCTTTCTAACTCTTCAGGTAGAAGAGTGACCATTGCAGATGGTCACGATTTGGATGTTGTTGTGTTGGAGAAGTAAACCTTAAGTCCAGAGGAGGTGGAAATTTCACAATTTCCAATGTTCTTTATGTTCCACAAATAAAGAAGAATTTGCTCTCTATCTCGACTTTCTTGTCAGATGGTTATAAAGTAGTTTTTAAGAAAGATTCATGTCAGATCCTCTCACCTGATGAGGAGCATTGTCTACTTCAAGGTGAAAACAGAAGTGGCATGTTTGTTTTGTCCAAAATAAGTCATGCTAATGTTGCTAAAGTCCACTACACCTAAGGAGAACATGAAGTTATGGCATGCTAGATTTGGTCATATCAGTTACACAGCTCTAAAGCATATCAAAGATCAAGGTATGGTGGAGAGTTTGCCTATTTTTGCTTTACCAGATGATGTAGAGTCATGTGAAGGATGTCTTGAATGAAAGCTTTACAAACTCCCTTTCAAGAAACATGGATTTATCACGGCCACAAGGAAGTTGCAGATCATACATTCAGATGTGAATGGTCTGATGAGAATAGATTCTATCTTAGAGGTACTTTGTTATGCTCATAGATGATTTCTCGAGATATTCATGGATTTATGGTCTTAAAGTGAAGTAAGAGGTTTTTCCTACTTTCAAGAAGTTCTTAGCTATGGTTGAAAATGAAAGTTAGTCAAAGATCCAGATTTTGAGAAGTGATAGAGGAGGAGCATACATGTCTAAAGACTTTAAGTCTTTTCTTGAAGACAAAGGTTTCTCTCATCAACTTATTATTGCTTACATGCTAGAACAGAATGGTGTTGCAGAGAGAAAGAATCGGATACTTGTTGAGATGATGCGTAGTATGATGTCATCCAAAATGTTTTCTTTGATGCAGTACATACAGCTAATCACACTCTAAATAGATCTTCTGCAAAAGCTGTAAAGGTTCTTACACCTTATGAATCTTATAATGCAAAGAAGCCCAATGTGAGTTACTTCAAAGTTTTTTGTTCCCGAGCTTATGTTCACATTGAGAAGAAGGATCGTGGTAAGCTTGATGTAAAAGCCATTAAAGTGGTCTTTATTGGTTATGCAATTGAAAGCAAAGGATACAGATTCTATGTTCCAGATACATGTGATATCCTACTCTCATGCAATGCATATGTCGGAGAAAGTCAGATTTATGATAAGAAGGAAGAGATTCCAGATTTCATAAAGGAAGATGACTATGCATTTTTTAGAAGGAATTTGGATGCTTACATTTAGCCATACAAGGGGGGTGATGAACCTACTCGGAAATCCTAAGAGATACATGTCAAGAGAGAATTTCATTACCTACATCAGTACCTAGTCCTACATCAGCACCTCTTGAAGTTCCGACTTATGAAGTTGGAGAAGGTTCTAGAGTTCTAGAAGAAAGAGATACTGAAGAACCAGAGGATATACCACCACTTTTTAGGAATATACCAAAGTGGTTATATCAAATATGGAAGGACAGTGGTATACAGGAATACACAGGAAGAACCAGAAGTCAGACCAAGAGACAACAAGGAGACTAGGTAAATTATGCAGAACATTTTGAGATTCATAATGTTTTAACTCTTACTTCAGTGGAGAATGAACCAACTAGTGTTCAAGATTCACTACAAAGTGATATGATTATCACAAGTCCCAGGATTGAGTTCAAGTATAGTGATGAGTGTATCTACATGACACAACAAAAATACATTGAGAAATTATTGGAAAGGTTTGAGATGACAGATTCCAAGCCTATGCAGACACCTATGGATGTTCGTGTGTTATTACAGTCAGAAGTAGATTCAGAACCATTTGATTCTACATTATATAGTCAAGCAGTTTCTCAAGTATACAGGTTCATACACAGTCAGCCCAAGATTCAGTGGAAATCAGTTAAGAGATATTTGCAAACATCAGAAGTTTTACATGTTATTAAACCTTGCACCATGGTGACATTGAAGGGCGGATTGTTGGAGACAATGTCAAATTGTCAACAAGTCCAGCATGTATTGTATCTCTTGAACTTCACTCTAACAGAAAGCGGGTGCCCACTTGGTCTACCTCAAACGATCTAAAGACAAAATCAAGGTACCCGGGTTCGATTCTCGTTTAGCGAAGCGCAAAAAACCATCTTTTAGTTTTCTTTAGCTTTTCAAAATCGCCCATATTACGATTCAATTGCGATAGTTTGTTTTTGCTAAAAGCAACGTAAGAGAGAGTGAGGAAGTGCTTTTTCGTATTTGATTTTGGAGGACTCAAGGCTATATAATGAGAGCCTATGCTCATTGTTGAATCATCACTCAATCACTCAAGTCTCTCAAGTGCTGAAGGCTAAGGAGAAGGAGGTGATCAAGATCTTGGAGAAGATCTTTGGAGGCCATCTTGGAGGAGGAGTTCTCATACTCCTACAGGAGTTGTGGTCTACATCTTGGTGATTATTTGGAGGAGATTCTTTCAGCTTACCATCAACATCAATTGTTGATTTACTTTGAATAGCAAGTCTTTTTCCGTTCTTACGTGCCAGGTCACTCGTTTCTGATTCAGTTGATCAGAATTTGGGTTTGCTGTAAAACAGTTATAAACTGTTCATATTCTCCATATTCTCACACACACACACTCTTCATACCTCTTAGGCACACAATCTCTTGTATTTAGTTCCTATTTCTGCCTAGATATAGATATTGTCAGTTTGTATCATATACACACATTGTAATTTGCTCATTTAGGTTGTGTAGGTGAGCCTCATAGCTTACCGTTACACTTGAAATCTCGTCTATTCTCTCTCTCTCTCTTACTCATCTATTTTTGAGTCTTAAGGTGTTTATGTTAAGGTTCATTTGTTGGAAGATCCTGTAAACCTATGAATTTATTATTATTGGGGTCCATACCACTTCCAACATTTATGGTATTCAAACCTTAGAATACCAACAATCAATTGTAAATGCCTAATATATATATATATATATATATATATATATATATATACTTACCAACAATGGAGTACTCATTCCATACATCTCCCACCATATCACGTGTGTAATCTGGTTCTCTCTTAAGCATGCAATGCGCTTTCCAAAATAAAGCTGATGGTATGGAATGGAAGCCTCTCTCTCTCTCTAGATGTGTGTGCAAAGTCATATCTCCACCTATCCATCTTTTTATAGATTACAACTATCCTCAAGCTCAATGTCAGTATATTGTTGCTCTGTTCTCCACAATGGATGGAGAATGTGAGCAACAAAATGGATTGATCTATGAAACCAATCCCATCTCTGCTTCATAGCGTCACATCAAGCTGTTCGTCTATTGAGAAATTAAACAAAATTTTGTATGTAAAGTTTAAGTTGTAGAATCTAATCTAAAAAATTGACGAGAAATAAATTTACAAAAACACTTACTCATCATCATAAAAACCTTGTACTTTTTGAATGCATTCTTGTATACGATCAAGGTACTCCTATACAAGTCCAAGCATGCTGCCCTCCATATCTGTAATGCGAAGTACAATATACAATGGCTGAAGAGAAGATATTAACACCTCTGCCTCTGATCAAAATGCCTCATTCCCCATGATAATGGATGAGAATTTTGTGAATAAAGGATCATCCGCTTTCACCTCATAGATCTGTTATCATTCCTTCGCCACAACAATACCCAAAAGCCCTTTTCTGATCCTCAATACTCTATCAACAACTATGAACATGTAACAAAATTCTGTGATTGAGGACTTTTGAAAATTCAATTGGCTATGGGCATGAAAAATGTTGAGAACTCTAGGCCGACTCGTGACAAATTTGACAATAAATTTTGCCTTGTTCACAATTTGGCTCAGCCATGGCATGTGACCTATATCTTCCATCACGAGATCAAGACTGTGTGATGCACGTGGTGTCTGAGTGATCTTAGGATACAACTCTTCAACCATGCGTCCCATGGAAAGATAATTTGACCCATTGTCAGTCACCACCGTCACCACATTATCAACACCCACATCTTCTATGGGCTTCTTTACATGTGAGAAAATAAAGTCGCCAGTCACAACTATGCCTGGTGCATGTGCAGGTATGGCACGTAAGAACATAGTGCCCTTGCATGAAGAGACAAGAATGTTCTAAACATTTCTCTTCCTCATGTTTGACCAACCATCACATAGAATATAGCAGCCATTTTTTTTCCAAGAGGTCCTCAATGACGAGATCTCTAACTTCACTAATTGTGTTTGCTTATGGAGCTTAGAGGTGTGCAATTTTTGTGATGTTGGACCCTCCCAAGGAACCCCTATCTTACTCACAGATCTCGTGGCCTCTTCCATGCAACTATGTTTGCCACATTGAAAGGGATGCCACACAAGATAAAGAGCTTGCTGAGCTCCCGAGTAGCCTCGGCCCTCTTCCATAGCTTGCTTTTGTATGCCCACCTTGATACTCCTTTTCACGAATCACAAATATGTTTGTCTTTGGGGTTTGCTCCTTGCCTCTAGGATTGGGAATGCAAAGATACTTGCACTACTCATGCTCTCTCTTCGTGGCACTTTAGGTTTGGGGAGGGGGGAGGAGGAACAATGTCATCACCACCATGAGCACTTTGGATATCCTCATTGATTGTATGTGATGATGAAGGAGAGAGAATGCCACCCACTCCTTGGCTTAATTGAAGTTGAGTTGCCAACTCATCAATTACCGCTTGAGTGATGGATGCACATTTGCCAATACCTCCACCTCTCAATCCAAGTAAGTGGACTTTGATTCGAGATGTGGTATTCGTATAGAAGCCCATGCATGCAATACTTGCATTGCCATTGATTATATTCAACGAGCTTCACATGCTTACGAATGATATCGGGAGTTCTACCCATCTAGACTCTATAAGGCAAGTGGCAAGGGGCAAATAGTGTCAAAGTGAAGGTTGAAGCAAGGGCCAAATAGGAAAGGTTGAAGCAAGGGGCAAATAGTGTCAAAGTGAAGGCTGAAGCAAGGGGCAAATAGGGAAGGCTGAAACAAGGGGCAAGTAGGGAAGGCTGAAGCAAGAGGCAAATAGGGAAGGCTGAATTTCAAAGCAACTTGCAAGGGGCTGATCGTTTATTCTATTGTCACCTTATATTCCTCCTAATGCAAACTCTCAAGGGGAATGTGCAAAAGAACACCAAAAACAACCATGCGTATGGGCTGACATGAAGCGAAGTCCGAAAAAATGCTGCCTACGTTTTTATCTCAGATCGATTTTTTTCTAGGAAGAAAATTGAACAAAATTCGTAGTCAGTCATTTAGAACAATTCCAACGATTTTTAAACGATTTTTATATAAAAACCGACGATTTTAATCAACTATGAGGAGCACTAAACAAAAGCTCTAGAATCTGAAATTAGTTTGACTCTGTTGGACAAAGTCGACTAGGTTTGGCCAAAGTTGACTAAAGGTTGACCCAGTGTTGCATCGCAACGCGTTGCGAACGGTTCGCAACTTCGCAACCGCAACTTCGCAACGTTGCGACGTTCGCAACGCGTTGCTTTGCATGCATATTTTTTTTGTAATCCAAAACTATATTGTCCTTAGGAGGGATAAGAAACTATTCAAAATTTGGTAAAAAATGTATGATAAATGAAATAAAAAAACATGGATAATGAGGAAGACATAAAAAGCTATAAAAGTGCATACATTTATTTATGTATGATTTTCTTTATAGGCCTTATCACCTTGAGCTAGCCAAATATTTTGGATTTTCCATATTCTTGATCTCCTTATGCAATTATAGAGCTTAGACTAAATTTTCATGCATGGCCTTGGCCCTTCAAAGCCAAGGGTAGTCTTCTATGATGATTGATCTCACTACTTAGCACGGACATCACTTGTGAATATTGAATTGTGAATATTGAATTGTGCAGGGACTAATCTAGACTCAATAATCTATACTATAATGTCCATGTCTATCATATACTATACTATGTAGGTATGTTTGTATGTATATAATTACAAATGTGCATGTGTATGTATGTAATATGCAAGTATGTATGTATCTACTTGTATGTATGTATGTATGTAATATGTATGTATGTATGCATGCATGCATGCAAGCATTTATGTATGCATGCATGCAACCATGTATGTATGCATGCATGTATGTATGCATGCATGTATGTATGCATCTACATATGTAATATGTATGAATATATGTATGCATGTGTAGTATACATACTACATGTCGCATATCTACTTTTAGTTCATTATATATATATGTGTGTATATTTATTTATATGTTTAAAAGCATGCATTTCATCATATCTTAGCTATAGGATGCGTAGACTACCAAAATATTAACAAAAAAACCAAAAAAAAAAAAAAACACGTTCGCAACGTTTTAGCAACGTCTAGGCCCAAACGTTGCTATGTTGCTAACGCGTTAGCAACACGTTGCCTTCGACGTTGCTAAAACGTTGCTAACAACTATGGGTTGACCATAGTTGATCAGCCTTGAAACAAGTAAAAATAGTGTAAAAGCAAGTGGGA
>CM035432.1:80461480-80473980 GCA_020310875.1 Ceratopteris richardii | reverse complement strand
GTGCGCTCTGTATCCATGCTCCGAAGTCTGTGTAATAGGCATACTGTCTGGAATAGTGCCTCAACTAGCATCGGTGGCGCAGCGAGCTCTGCTCTAATGATATCATGTGGTACTGAAGGCTTGCTGCGGATAAGTCTGGCAATCATGAGAATCTGTGGCCTCTCCAACGCTGTCCATACTGATGTAGCTAATCCCGGCCCCCAAATGGCTGCCCCATACATGAGCGCTGGCGTAACCAAGGTGTCGAAGAACCACCCCTTTGTGCGGGGCTCCTGAAAATATGCCTGGTGGCACTGTCTCTCCATCAGAGCTAGTGCTGCGTATCCACGTGTGATGCGGTCACGGGCTGCCTGAGACATAGAGAAGACCCCTGAAGCTACTGTAAATGTCACTCCCAAGTAAACATATGATCCAACCACCTCGATCGGTCCACCCGCTGCTTTGAACAAACTATGCCTGCGTACCTGTGCTGATGTATGAAAGATCATGACCTTGGTTTTACCAAGGTTCACAGATAAACCTCTCTGTGCGCAAAAGTCATCTAGACCATGTAGGTGATGCTGTAAACCTGCTGCAAACTCTGAACCCAATACAATATCATCAGCATATAAAAGAATATGAATAGTGGACCCATGTACCTCGATGCCATCCCCTCCCTGCTGCTGTATGAAGTCCACTATCTCATCAATATATAGACCAAAGAGGGTGGGTGAAAGAGGGCATCCTTGCTTCACCCCGATAGTGCTAGCAAGCGGATCCGATAATCCTCCCTGACATCTGACTCTACCAGATACTCTCTCATATAAGGCGTAGATCCCCCATATCATCTCCTCTGGAACTCCGATATCAAGTAGTCGTCTGAAGAGTCGTTCCCTAGGAACAGTGTCAAATGCTTTGCGGAAGTCCACAAAGCAGCAATATAATCTCCTCTTCCTCACTCTTGCCTGGTCAATCAGGCATCTCAGGGTGAAGATGTGGTCAATGGTAGAGTAATCTCGTCTGAAACTTGCTTGTCGTGGAGCCCTCATACCATTCCTCTCAGCGAGAGTACTCAATTCTGTCTCTAGTACCGCCCCATATAACTTGGCCAATATAGGCCCGATCATGATCGTCCGGTATGTAGCTGGATCCATGGTATCACCTGACTTATGAATGGTCACTATGGTGTGCTCAGTCCATGAGTCAGGGAACCCTTCAACCAATGCACGGTTGAAGAGGTGGGCGATGAGCGGTGCAAGAGTCGTGCCTCCATAGATGAGGTGCTCTGCCTGTAAGCCGAAATGGTCATGTGCCTTGCCATGCTGTAGACGGGCAATAGCGCGTCGCACCATAGTGGCTGTGAAGAAGTCAGAGGTAGTGGGATGTGAGCTCTGCGGCCGGAAATGGGGGGCTGGTCTGGGATCTCGTATAGGCCCCGTGCATAGTTATGCCAAGTACTCGGTCTCGGATGGGTGTTTGCTGTCTCCTCTCTCTCAAGTGTCGCCACGCCACTACATTGTCTCGACTCATGAGCAAATGGTAAATATCCCAGTACTGTCTCTCCTCCGATTCTCGCCGTTTGCGGCGAGTAAGGATCTGCATGCGACGCTGTGCCTGTGCATGTGTAATGTCCCCTCGATGCTCTAATATCTGTAGGTGTTTCCGTAGCTCACGACACTCTGCATCATACCAGCGGTTCTGAGGCATGGATCCTCTGCGAGGGGGGTGTATATATGTGCGATGTGGGAAGCTTAGGAGAGCTGAGTCCTGTAGGATGGTGGTGATCTGTGATGTAAGTGTGTCTAAGGGTGAGAGTGGATCGAGTGAGAGTAGGCGGGTGTGTAAATGGTGTGCATAAATATGTGAGAGTTTGTGTGTGAAGTGTATCGTGGTGTGTGTCTCAGTGGATGAGGGAGGATAATATGTGGAAGGTCCATGTCATACGACTCGCACTGACGTGACTGGGTGCGGCCATTGAAGTCCCCCATAAGGAAGACCTCACCAAGGGTGCTGTAATGTAGAATCTGATCTGATAATGCTATGTATGGTGAGTCCCTGTCCCGAGTCGATCCCCCAGGGTCCAGTCATGCATATCTCGATCCACCTGGTGGAAAGTAGCATATGGCAATGTAAACCCAAATCTCTGGGGCTATCTCCATGCGGACTCACATGTATCATGCTTCCTCATCTCTTCCTATGATATGGATCCGTCCCTGTATCTCCTGTCTAAATATGATGGAGAGAGAGAGAGAGAGAGAGAGAGAGAGAGAGAGAGAGAGAGAGAGAGAGAGAGAGAGAGAGAGAGAGAGAGAGAGAGAGAGAGAGAGAGAGAGAGAGAGAGAGAGAGAGAGAGAGAGAGAGAGAGAGAGAGAGAGAGAGAGAGAGAGAGAGAGAAGAAAGAAAGTGATATTAACGTCTTCTGAAGGCCAAATTTGGCCTATGGGACAAAACCATGTACAACTGTAGTAAACCTTGTGCAGAAATAAAAAATGGAAAAGTACTCGCTACACAAAACTGTGTAGGCTGAACATGGAGACAACCACAGGATATTGTACCTAGTGACGAAGAGGTAGTGGGGAGATATGGCTCTGACTCTGCAGATAATGGCCATCTAATACATGGGGGCCCGATGATGGTAGTGTATATGTATATCCTAGCTACACGTAACGGGTGGAGGTGGGTGGAGTATGTGGTACATCGGGGATGGTCTGAGTGCCTCCTCAAGGAAGGCTACCCAGGTGGTGGTGGTGCGCTTGTGCTCCATCATGTGGTCATGGGCCATCCTGATGCGTGAAATATCCTCCTGGTATAGTCGTGGTCGTCCGTACCAAGCTCTATGTGGTCGACGTCGCGCTCTCTGTGCCACTGCCTGTTGGAGCGTTAGCCCCATGCCTCTGGAAGGTGGGCTCGTCTGATGTAGCCCATCTCGTTGAAAGAACTCAGTAATGGTCCGCTGTGTACTCATCCGTGTCCGAAGTGTGGGCTGTAGCAACTGCTCTTGACGCTCATATGCTGCTGTGAGGAATCGTCCCAACCTGCGCTGGTCTCCAATGGTCATGCACAACTGTAGTGACTCCTCTATATGGAACTGTGCTCGTAGATCTAAGTATGCTCGGCATCTGGTAACAAAGTGCTCCTCACTCTCTATCTCTGTATGGCATAATGGGCACCACCTCTCCTCTCTAGGTACTCCTCTGGTCCGACCTTTTGAGATCTGTAGAAAATGCTCACGGTAGTAGAGTATTTGCGGCGGCAGTGTATCCCTCGGGCTAATCCATGTCCTCTGTATGTATGTATGGCATATCTCCTGGCGAATGACCCTGTTCCTCTCGTGGTGGTAGAGCGAATAGGTGGGGGCCTGTAAGTCGTACCGCAGAGGTGGTCAGGCATTTCAAAGTGAAGATGTGGTCAATGGTAGAGTAATCTCGTCTAAAACCTGCCTGTCTTGGGGCCCTGATACCCTTCCTCTCTACGAGAGTGCTTAACTCTGTCTCTAGCACTGTCCCATATAATTTGGCCAATGTGGGGCCAATCATGATCGTCCGATATGTAGCTGGATCCATAACATCACTTGACTTATGAATGGGCACTATGATGTGCTCAGTCCATGAGTCAGGGAACCTTTCAACGAGTGCATGGTTGAAGAGGTGGGCAATGAGTGGTGCTAGAGTCCTGCGTCCGTATATGAGGTGCTCTGTCTGTAAACTGAACTGGTCATGAGCTCTGCCATGTTGCATATGTGAAATAGCACGGCTCACCATGGTGGATGTGAAGAAGTAAGAGGTAGTGGGGCGTGAGCTCTGAGGCCTGGGAATGGGGGGCTGCTCTGGGATCTGGTATAGGCTCTGTGCGTAGCTATGCCAAATGCTCCGGTCTCGAATGGGTGTTTGCTGTCTCCTCCCTGAGATGTCGCCATGCCACTGCACTATCCTGACTCATGAGCAAATGGTAAATATCCGAGTACTGTCTCTCCCCCCACTCCCGCCGCTTGCGGCGAGTAAGGCCCTGCATGCGATGCTGTGCCTGTCTGTGTGTAATATTCCCTCTATGCTCTAAAATCCGTAAATGTTTTCTGAGTTCTCGACAATCTACATCATACCAACGGTTCTGGGGCATGGATCCTGTGCATGGAGGATGTGTATATGTGCAATGTGGAAAGCTACGGATGGCTGAGTCATGAAGGATGGTGGTGATCTGTGATGTGAGTGTGTCCAAAGGTGAGAATGGATCGAGGGAGAGTAGGCTAGTGTGTAAGTGGTGTGCCTACACATGTGAGAGCTCGTGCGTGAAGTGTATCGTGGTGCGTGGCTCAATGGGTGAAGGAGGGTCTAATGGGATAGGAGATGAAAGTGTGAATGTGATAAATGTATGGTCAGCACCGAGTGGGCGTCGTCCAATACTAAGTGAGGGGATAAGTGAAGCTCCAGAGATGGTACCCAAAATGTAGTCGACCGTGCTCTCACCCCCTCCGTGAGGGAAGCAAGTGAGCCCACCCAAACCTTGCCATCGGTTAATCCCGTTATATATAACGAGATGGTGTCGGCTGCCTAGCTCAAGCAGATGTTTGCCATACCCGGTGGTGTCCTGACCCATATCTGCCGATACTCTACTGGTGCTCGTCTCATCCGGGTCTCTACCCCTCATTAGATGTGGATGATCCATGTCATATGCCTCGCATTGATGTGACCGGGTGTGGCCATTGAAGTTCCCCATAAGGAAGGCTTCACCTAGGGTGCTGTAGTGTAGTATCTCATCTGAAACTGCAGTGTATGGTGAGTCTCTGTCTCAGATCGGTCCCCCTAGATCGTGTCCTCCATATCGGGATCCGCTTGGTGGGAAGTAGCATATGGCAATGTAGATCAAGCGCCTTGGTGCTATCTCCATGTTGACCCACATGTATCGTGCCTCCTCGTCTCTTCCTAAGATATGGATCCGGCTCTGTATCTCCTGTCTAAATATGATGGCAACACCCCCCGACCCTCGTGCTGTACTCTGTCTCGTCGTGGTCCTGAATGCAGATTCCCAATGAAAACTTGCAATGCAAGGTAGGCCTCTCTCTGGGCTCTCATGGGTCTCAGTGATGCAAGCAAAGTCATGTGACTCCAAGATCTCCTCGAGTCTGTCTTGCCGCGTCCAGAGGGCCCCGTTGCAGTTCCACACCACTCCTCTGAGTGGTGCCTCTTGGTGTAGTGATGTCTCATAGGCCGCTTGGCCCTATTTGATAGGGCATCCGTCTATGAAGACCTTACCATCACGGTAAAAGGCCTTCCTTCCCTCTCGGCGCGCTTAGAGTATCTGTGGCATGCAAGAACGTCGATGTGCTACCTGCATCCTCTTGAGGTCCTCATCCATGTAAAGGGTGCCGCCGGGTAGTCCACGTAGTACTGATCGGCATCTAAAAAAGGCGGTCCGTGTCTCCTCGGAGCTCATCTGAAGGATGAGTGCTCGCGAACAGGATGTATCCCTCCCAACCTTCCATGCGCCTGTGAAGGGCATGCTCTCGTATCCAAGTCGATGGCAAACGTCGGTGGCATCTGCCTCCGGTGATGCTCCCTGTGGTAGGCCCATAATCCGAATGTGGAGTCTTCGAATGTGTTGAAGTCTCTCCTCCTCGAGTGTATCCTGAACCCATGTGAGCTCTTCTTTCTTCACGTCTTCCTTGTCTTCCTTCCTCACTTCTTCTTTGACCTCCTTTTTAATATGTTTACTTACTACTTCTAGACAGCTATTTTGTGTCGCTCTGATTTGATGTGTTCTTGCATATCCATTTTCCAATCATTCTTGATTTCCTCTTTTAAGTCATCTAGCTTTGTGATCTCTCCTTCTTCTTGGGAAACCTTCAGCTGAATGATTTCTTCTCGAAGCTTATGGGTCTCAGGTTTCCATTCATCTCAGTCTTCTTCAAGAATTTTGACACGCTCTTCTAGGGCTCTTATTCTGTCTATGGCCTTCCTCATATCTTGATTGAGTACTCTGTCTGCCTCCTTCTTTGCCTCTCTAATTGCTTTAGCTATCATGTCCTGCACTTCTTTTTTTTTCCCAACCGTGCCATGTTGTTGTCTGCTTATATATTTAACAAATGAAAGTGGTGTCCACCGTAGGGTTTTGCAGAATTTCGTTAATAGGGTGCCATCAGTTCGATCTATGGTTTCTGACAGCAAACCCTAACACCTCTAAGTCATGTTTCACGAGCAGAACAGAACTTTCAAAGAACTCCTGGGTACGAACTTCTTGGGCACAATTCAGATCTGCTGTAGTGAGCTTCAGATCTGTTATATTCAGATCTGCTGTATCGAGGTTTGTATTGCTTCAGATCTGTACTGTGTGTTAGATCTGCTGCATCGTGTCAGAGGCAGAGCTGCTATACATCAGAGATGCCAGGTCGTGTCAGAGAGCTGCTGTATGTCAGAGACACCAGATCGCATCAGATCTGCATGCCAGAGGTGTCAGATGCATGTGTCAGAGGTGTCAGGCATGTTAGAGGTGTCAGATGCGTCAGATGTAGGGGGGGGGAGAGAGAGAGAGAGAGAGAGGGGGGAGAGAGAGAGAGAGAGAGAGAGAGAGAGAGAGAGAGAGAGAGAGAGAGAGAGAGAGAGAGAGAGAGAGAGAGAGAGAGAGAGAGAGAGAGAGAGAGAGAGAGAGAGAGAGAGAGAGAGAGAGAGAGAGAGAGAGAGAGAGAGAAAGAAAGAAAGAAAGACTTTTTAACGTCTATTAGAGGCCAAAATCGGCCTATGAGACAAAACATATACATCAGTATGATCCAATCCACTGTGATTCAAAACGAAAATAAAGTGTGAGTACTGCAAACGGGTATAAAAGGAGGGATAGTAGCTGGCATCAAGGGTGTGGGGTGCTATGGGTATGCACTCTATATGCTCAATGGGTGAGATACAAATATTGTATGCATAGGGAGGGGAGGCTCGATGGTATCACAACCCCCTAAATGCCTGGAGTGGGTGTAGGATATAATGCATCGGTGGGTAAGGCATCATGGCGATCCTCAAAATACTCTGGGCGTCCAAATCGATAGGGGTGCGCTGCTGACGTCTCTTTATCTCCATGTCATGGCGTGCGTGAATCGCCTGAATCTCTCTCTGATGTGGACGAGCTCTCCGGACAAGGGGTCTCGGTCGTCGACGCTGTCGTCTAAGCTCCTCTGCTCTGTGTAATGTGACACCCCGCATCGAGCTGGGCCCTCAAGTGTATGTGGGTCTGAAAAAATCTGTAATATAAGTCTGAGGGGGGGGGGGGGGGGGCCAGGTGTATCTCCATCTGCTGCCGGAGGAGTGATGCGCGGCGGTGCTGGAGCTCTACTAGGAAACGACCTAGAGGGCGCTGGTCCTCTGTCCCCAATAAAGCCCTGATCTCTCTAGGCCCCCTGAAGAGCTGTGGGTAGCGGTCTCTGATGTCCTCATATGCTTGGCATCTACATGTGTAGTGCTCCTCGTCCTCCACCTCCTCTCTACATATCCTGCATAATCGCTCATCCCTGGGGGTATGTGTGGCTCGCCCAATCTCAATCTCGAGCTGGTGTGATGATACTCTGAGCTGCCCAATGGCCACTCTCTCAGCTGGTGCCATATATGTATCCATGTATCGTGGTCTCTGAATGAAACCATCCGCTGTCACAGTCAGGAAGTGCTCTCTGTAGTGTTGCCTCTTTGTGGGAAGAGGCTCCCGTGGTGCTATCCATGTCTCCCTGACGTGTATCTGTAGTAGGTCAGTAGTAGGTCCTGACGGATGATCCTATTCCTCTCCGAACGAGAGAGGGTAATGTGGGGGGAAGAGAGGTCATACTGAAAAGGGGGGAGGTCCGTAATGCTCATGCCATGGTCTGCTAACCATCGGTAAGTCTGTGCATATCATAATCTCTCATGCCCTGTCTCTGCCAAATGTCTAGAGCTCTCAAATGCAAGCCTGGTGAGTCGGCTAGTGGGGAGCTCTCTGATTCTCAGAATAAAGGTCACCAACTGGAAGAGGGCCTCCACTAGCATCGGTGGTGTGCCAAGCTCAGCTCGTATAATGTCATGTGGGACGGAGGGCTTGCTGCGCAGCAAGCGTGATATCATGGTGATCTGGGGCCTCTCAATCTGCGTCCACATCGCCTCTGTGATCCTTGGTGCCCATACTGCTGCTGCGTACATCAATGCGGGTGTCACTAGAGTGTCAAAGAGCCACCCCTTAGTCCGGGGCTCCTGAAAATGTGTCTGAAAGCAGCGTCTCTCCAATCCTGCAAGTGCCGCATAACCTCGCGTCAATCTATCTCTCGCAGCTTGTGCCATGGAGAATACCCCTGTGCTGCCCGAGAAGGTGATACCTAGGTAGACGTAGGAGTCCACTACCTCTACCTGTCCTCCAGCTGCTGTGAAAGAGGCGCGATGGCGTACTGTCCTGGAGGTATGGAAGATCATGACCTTGGTCTTGCCAAGGTTCACTGTGAGTCCTCTCTCCATGCAAAAGGTATCGAGCGCCTGCAAATGTGACTGCAACCCCTCCTGTGACTCTGAGAGCAGGACAATGTCATCAGCATATAATAGGATATGTACTGGCGTACCTCCGAGCTCTCCTCCTCGCCCTCCTGCTCGCTGTATATACTCCGTGATCTCGTCGATGTAGAGACCGAAGAGAGTGGGTGAGAGAGGGCAACCTTGTTTCACACCAATGGTGCTAACAAGGCTGTCTGATAGACCGCCGGGGCAGCGTACCCTGCCTGTGACTCGTGCATACAAAGCGTGGATGGCCCATATCATGTCTGATGGAAGCTGTAACTCCTGGAGCCTCCGTAGTAGTCTCTCTTGAGGGACCATGTCGAAGGCTTTGCGGAAATCCACAAAGCAACAGTATAGTCTCTGCTTCCTCGCCTTCGCGCTCTCAATCAAGCAACGAAGCACGAAGATGTGGTCGATGGTGGAGAAAGTGCGGTGGAAGCCTGCCTGGCCGGGTGCTCTGATCCCCGCTGCCTCAGCGTGTGTAGTGAGCTCTGCCTCTAGTACTGCCCCATAGATCTTGGCCATGATATGGCCTATCATAATAGTCCTGTAGTTCCCTGGGTCCATCATATCGCCGGACTTATGGATAGGCGTAATGGTATGCATAGTCCATGAGTCGGGTAATCCCTCAACCAAAGCACGGTTGAAGAGATGGGCGATCAAGTGGGAAACTACATCTGCTGCGTATATAAAGTGCTCTCCCTGTAGCCCCGTGTGGTCTGCTGAACGGCCATGCTGTAGCCTATGGATGGCCTGTCGTACCATGCCTGCTGTGAAGAGGGTGGATATCACCGGACGCGGTGTGGAAGGAATCGGTAATGGTGGCTGTCCTGGGACGTCATATAACCTCTGGGCGTAGGTGTGCCAAGTCAGAGGATCTGCTATGGGTGTAGGTGGACGTGGCTCACGTAGTGCCCTCCACGCGGTGGCACAATCCCTACTCATGAGAAGGTCGATCAACTCTGCCTCTTGTCGCTCCTCGAAAGCTCGCCGCTTTCGGCGTGTGAGGGCTCGCATCTGTCGTCGTGCCTCCCTCTCTGTGATGGATCCCAAGATACTCTGTGCTATGAGATGTCGGTATAGTCGCCTACACTCCTGATCGTACCATCTATTCTGGGGTGTATGCCCCAGCCGTGTCGGATGTGCAGTGCTGTGGGTGGTGTATGGGAAGCTGAGAGTAGCAGATGTATGGAGGATCGAGGAGAAGTGGGCGGTGAGGGTGTCCAAGGAGGAAGGGGGATCAAGGGAGTAGATGTGCTCTCGAACATGGGAGCTATAGATATGTGCTAGCTCATGTCTAAAGTGAATGGTGGTACGAGCTCGTGGTTGTGTGGTGACGTGGTGGGGTATGCATGGTGAGCCGCGAATGGATAGGGAAAGATATGCATGATCAGCTCCAATCGGTAAGAGTGGGATAGTGAATGAGGTGATCAGATGTGTCGCCTCCGGGGGTCCGATAACATAGTCTACCACACTGCCCCCTGTGGTGTCGTGGGTGGAATGCAGGTGAGACCGCGCGAGGTGGCCAGCTCTCCATCCCATTATATATAACGAGACGGTGTGCTGCTCCCATCTGGAGTAAGTGTCGGCCATATAAGGTGGGTGTGGCGGTGTCGGCTGAGGCTCTGAGTGTAGGCATGTCCTCTATGGTACGAAGCATCTCAGGGTCGTCAAAGTCGTAGATATCACACTGGTGGCTCTAAGTGCGGGCATTGAAGTCTCCTACAAGGAAGACTTCACCCATCCCGGTATACTCCATAGTCCCACCATAGTGGGTGTGAAGAAGTCAGAGGTAGTAGGACGTGAGCTCTGCGGTCTGGGAATGGGAGGATGGTCTTGGATCTCGTATAGGCTCCGTGCATAGCTATGCCAAGTGCTCTGGTCTCGGATAGGTGTCTGTTGTCTCCTCTCTCTCAAATGTCGCCATGCCACTACACTGTCTCGACTCATGAGCAAATGGTAAATATCCCAATACTGTCTCTCCTCCCAATCTCGCCGTTTGCGGCGAGTAAGGCTCTGCATGCAACGCTATGCCCGTGTGTGTGTGTAATATCTCCTCTGTGCTCTAAAATCCGTAGGTGTTTACGCAGCTCACGACAATCTGCATCATACCAAGGGTTCTGAGAGAGAGAGAGAGAGAGAGAGAGAGAGAGAGAGAGAGAGAGAGAGAGAGAGAGAGAGAGAGAGAGAGAGAGAGAGAGAGAGAGAGAGAGAGAGAGAGAGAGAGAGAGAGAGAGAGAGAGAGAGAGAGAGAGAGAGAGAGAGAGAGAGAGAGAGAGAGAGAGAGAGAGAGAGAGAGAGAGAGAGAGAGAGAGAGAGAGAGAGAGAGTTTTTACGTCTATTAGGAGGCCCAACTCGGCCTATGAGACAAAACGATGTACATGGGTGTATTTTCTATCTATCAGAGCAGATAAAAGTGCTGAAAAAAAAAACTGGTAAAGCTGATACATATCTCCGTGATATGCATGTGGAGATACCCATGAAAGTGGGGGGGGGGGGGGTGTATGGAGTGCGATATCTATGATAGTCTATATGCAAAGGGGTAGTGCGATATCTATGATAGTCTATATGCAAAGGGGTAGTACAACAAGCATGAGAATGCATCTGAAAAAGACTAACTAGCTCTATCCTCTGCTAGTGGGCGGGTGTAAGATGTGATACATAGGTGGAGGTGGAGTCAGGGCCATCGTGATAGCTGCAGCAGGATCAGCCATCATGTGGAATCGTCTCTCCTCCATGGCGCGATGATGACGAGCCTAGATCTCTACAATCTGATGTCGGTGAAGTCTCGGGGCCTGATATCCTCCAGCACGGGGTCGTCTCCTAGCTCGAGAAGTCTGAGCCTGCTGAAGAGTCACCCCTCTCGGTGTGGGCTGAGGGGGGGAGGGGTGCACCATGTCGTGGAATAAAGAACTCAGTGAGCTGACTCTGTCTCCCTCCTGTATGGGCTGCTACAGTAGGCTGGAGTAGGGAATTTCTTTGACTATGTATCTCTAGTAGGTCTGCATACAAAGTGCTCCTCATCCTCCATCTCTACTCTGCAAGCCCTGCATATCCGCTCCTCTCTGGGAATGTCTGCAGCTCTGCCCGTCTCAATCTCTAGTCTATGTGATGAGACTCTCAACTCGCCAATCGCTACCCTCGAGCTATGAGGCATGTAAGTATCCATGTAACGTGGCCGCTGGATGAAACCGTCCGCTAGTATGTCTAAGAAATGGTCTCGATAGTGTGATAGTCTCGATCCCATGTGTGGTGTGTGCCATGTCTGACTAATGTAGAGCTGCCAAAGATCCTGTCTCAACACAACATTCCTCTCACGATGAGAGAGGTGGATGTGAGGTGAGTCTGGGTTGTACTGAAAAGGCGGCAATCTGTCCATATCAAGCCCATGACTATCAAACCAGACTCTAACCTGAGTGTACCAACCTCTCTCATATCCTAACTCTGATATCTGTATAGATGCCTCAAAAGCTCTGCGTGCGAGTCTGTCTTTAGCGAGCTCCCTCATCCTCTGAATAAAGCAAATAGTCTGAAATAGTGCATCTACTACCATGGGTGGTGCAGCTAGCTCTTCCCTGATGATGTCATGTGGTATCGACTGTTTTCCCGCGAAATAGTCTCGAGATCATTTGTACTTGGGGCCTCTCAATCGCACGTCAAATAGCCACCCCTTCGTGCGAGGCTCCTCGAAGTGTGCCTGGTGACATCTCCGCTCTAACATGGCTAAAGCTGCATATCCTCGTGTGAGTCTATTGGTGGCTGCCTGTCGCATGCTGAAGGGGCCAGGCAAGTGAATGTGACTCCGAGGAAGACATAGGAAGTGACCACCTCAATCTGTCCACCGCCAGCTCTGAATCCTGCTCCATTCCTCACCATGGGGGAGGTGTGGAAGATCATGACCTTGGTCTTGCCAAGGTTTACTGTCAAGCCCCTCTGTGTACAAAACTCATCCAAGGCACCCAAGTGGCGTTGTAATCCCTCGGGTGACTCTGAAATCAATACAATGTCATTGGCATATAATAAAAAGTGGAC
>CM035432.1:80443980-80456480 GCA_020310875.1 Ceratopteris richardii | reverse complement strand
CAATTGCTCGAGCTGTTTTTGATCTCTAGAGTCCATGATCTCTCGGAGGGTGGGCTTCCCTTGCCCTCTCAACAGAGTCGTATTTGTCTCTGATGTCATCATATGTGTTACATCTGCATACAAAGTGCTCCTCATCCTCCATCTCTTCTGTGCATATCCTGCATATCCTCTCCTCTCTTCGAATGTTTGCGGCTCTACCTCTCTCAATCTCTAGTTGGTGTGATGAGACCCTCAACTGGCCAATCGCCAACCTTGAGCTATGAGATATGTAAATATCTATGTAGCGTGGTCGCTGGATGAAACTGTCCGCTAGTATGTCTAAGAATTGTTCTCGGTGGTGCGATAGTCTTGATCCCATGTGTGGCGTGTGCCATGTCTGGCTAATGTAGACATTGTAGAGATGCCAGAGCTCTTGTCTGAGCACTACATTCCTCTCACGATGGGAGAGGTGGATGTGAGGTGAGTCGGGGTCATACTGAAAAGGCAGCAATCTGTCCATATCAAGTCCATGACTATCAAACTAGGCTAGAGTCACCCCTCGGTGTGTGAGCTGAGGGGGGGAGGGTTGCTACACGTCGTGGAACAAAGAAGTCAGTGAGTTGACTCTGTCTCCCTCCTGTCTGGGCTGCTGTAGTAGGCTGGAGTAGGGAATCTCTATGACTCTGTATCTCTAGTAAGAATCGCCCGAGCTGTCGTTGGTCTCTAGAGTCCATGATCTCTCGGAGGGTGGGCTGCCTTGTAAACAGAGTCTCATATCTGCCTCTGATGTCATCATATGTGCTACATCTGCATACAAAGTGCTCCTCATCGTCCATCTCTACTCTGCATACCTTGCATATCCGCTCCTCTCTGTAATATAAGTCTGAGGGGGGGGGGGTCCAGGTGTATCTCCATCTGCTGCTGGAGGAGTGATGCGCGATGGTGCTGGAGCTCCACTAGGAAACGACCTAGAGGGCGTTGGTCCTCTGTCCCCAATAAAGCCCTGATCTCTCTAGGCCCCCTGAAGAGCTGTGGGTAGCGGTCTCTGAGAAAGAAAGAAAGAAAGAAAGATATATTAACGTCCACGGGAGGTCGAAATCGACCTATGGGACCGATCAGGTACATCAAAACATTACATTCCACTTGGGCGGGAAGCCCTCAAGGGGCTATAATAAAAGGGAAAAATCAAAATAAAAGGGGGGGATGTGGCTTCCAAAGCACTCTTATGACTCATAAGAGTTTCAAAATTACATCAATATATATTACAAATGAGGGAGATAGCTGTTTCTTCCTATGTGGTATGGGTATGGAAATCTCTGATAATAGCTTGACCGCCTCTGTATACTGCCCACTTTCCATTCTTCCTGGCTTCTCTGACTTTAGTTAACTCTGTTGGTTGATTTTTAAGTTGGAGTGGGGTGAGTTCATCTGCTATCCATACTTTAGTACCTTGTAGTGACTTTGCTTGCTTCATGACAGCTATCTTATCTGACATGTCAAAATAGCTTACCCTTGCCTGAGTTCCTTTGGGTGTGATGAAGACCGGAGACCCTAGATTGATGAAGGGGACCACCTTGGTTAGTTGTGCTTCTAGTACTTCTGTTTCAAGGATGCAGTCATCTTTTAACTCGGGTGCGATGTCCTCTCTGTCCCATCCTAGGGGGAGGCCTCCAATCCTGATAACTTTCTTGTTGCCGTCCACCAATTCCTGCTCCTTTACCACAGCCATTACTTCTTTTGAAAAATGTGTAGAGCTGGATAGTTTTACCTCGGATAATTGTGTTGTCAAGTCGACTTTATATGTTGATTCAGCTCCTGTTTGCTGACTGTTTCCTTGTGTTTCATCAAGTTTTTGTTGCAATCTGGCTATTTGTTCATCTTTCTTACTAATTTCCTGCTTCATTGCTGCCATTTCTCCTTGGAGTTTCTTCAGTTCTTGGAGTAAGTAAGACTCCCATGCTGTTGGTTTGTTGACTGGGGTTGGTATAAAAAGCGGCTGGTGCAACAGGGAAGAGGCAAAGCTTTTCCTGCCTTCCATGTTGTTGCTCTAGACAAGGGAGCGAGGAGAAGGGTGCTGGAAAGCTCAAGGAGAGGGTCCCCTCCCTCACCCTCCCCTCGAGATGAAGAAAGAGGGGGGCTTCTCCCCTCTCTCTCTCTCTGACGCGCGGGTCTGACGCGCTCTGACACGGGGTCTGACGCGTTCTGACGCGCGGGTCTGACGCACAGGTAGAGCAGGTCTGACGCGCGGGTCTGACGCCCTCTGACGCGCGGATCTGACGAGAGAGAGAGAGAGAGAGAGAGAGAGAGAGAGAGAGAGAGAGAGAGAGAGAGAGAGAGAGAGAGAGAGAGAGAGAGAGAGAGAGAGAGAGAGAGAGAGAGAGAGAGAGAGAGAGAGAGAGAGAGAGAGAGAGAGAGAGAGAGAGAGAGAGAGAGAGAGAGAGAGAGAGAGAGAGAGGGAGGGAGGGAGGGAGGGAGGGAGGGAGGGAGGGAGGGAGGGAGGGAGGGAGGGAAAGGTATATTAATGTCTTCCAAAGGCCAAACTTGGCCTATGAGACAAAATCATATACAACTGTGGTAATCTCTGTGTAGCAATGGAAAGGAAAAAAATACTCGCTACACAAAACTGTGTAGGCGGAAAACAGCAAAGGATGGTGGGACCTGTAATGAGGAGGTAGTGGGAATAAAATAATGGTGCCTGGGGGGAGAGTGGCTCTGGCTCAGCAGATAATGACCACCTGATACAAAGGGGAGCCATGAGGGAGTGAATATGTATACCCTAAGTGCTGATGATGGGTGGAGGTGGGTGGAGTATATGGTACATCGGCGGCGGTAGGAGTGCCTCCTGGAGGAAGCCTGTCCAAGTGGTGGTAGTGCACCTATGCTCCATCATGTAGTCGTGGGCTATCCTGATGCGTGAGATATCCTCCTGGTGTAGTCGTGGTCGTCGGTACCCAACCAGATGTGGTCGGCGTCGCACTCTCTGTGCCGCTGCCCGCTGGAGTGTGAGTCCTATGCCTCTGGGAGGCGGGTCGGTCCGATGTGGACCAACGCGCTCAAAATACTGAGTAATAGTCTGCTGGGTACTCACCCGTGTCTAGTGTGTAGGCTCTAGCATCTGATCTCGTCTCTCATATGCAGCCATGAGGAAACGCCCCATCTTCCGCTGGTCTGCAGAGGTCATGCACAACTGGAGTGACTCCTCTATCTGGAACTGTGCTCGTAGGTCCGAGTATGCCGGGCATCTGATAACGAGGTGCTCCTCACTCTTTATCTCTGTATGGCATACTGGGCACCACCTCTCCTCTCGAGGGACCAGTGTTGTTAGCAACGTTTTAGCAACGTCCAAGGCAACGTGTTGCTAACGCGTTAGCAACATAGCAACGTTTTGACCTAGACGTTGCTAAAACGTTGCGAACGCAATTTTTTTGTTTTTTGTTTTTTTTTAAAATATTTTGGTTATCTAAGATTCCTATAGGTAATATATGATGAAGTGCATCCTTTTACACATCTAAATAAATATACACACATGTAAATTTTGAATTAAAAGTAGACATGCGACATGTCGTATGTATATTACACATGCATATATACATACATATTACATACACACATATACATACATATTACATACATACATGCATACAACATGCATGCATTCATTCATCATGCATGCATGCATTCATCATGCATGCATAGAAGTAGATACATGCATATTACATACATACATATAAGGAGATACATGTATATTACATACATACATACATGCATGCATATTTCTTATAAGTTATTACATAATACATATATACAAACCGACATATACAATAGATTATAGGACAGAGTCCAGAGATGGACACATATAATATAGATTATTGAGTCTTGATTAGTCTCTACACAATTCAACATTCACAATCATTCATGGTGATGTCTGTACTTAGACAGATCAATCATCATAGAAGAGTACCCTTGGATTTGAAGGGCAAAGGCCAAGGATGCAACTTTTGTCCAAGCTTTGTGAGTGCATTAGAAGGAGAACATTGGAAATCCAAAATATGTGGCTATCTCAAGGTGACAAGGCCCATAAAGAAAAGCATACACAATTGAATCTCTATAGTGTACACTTTTATAGCTTTTTATGTCTTCCTCATTCTCCTAGGGTTTTTATTGCATTTATTGGACATTTTGAATAGGATTTTAAATAATTTATGATCCCTCCAAGGTAAAATATATTTTGGGTATTTTTTGGACTTAAAAAAAAAATGCATGCAAAGCAACGCGTTGCGAACGTAGCAACGTTGCGAAGTTGCGGTTGCGAAGTTGCCAACCGTTCCCAACGCATTGCGATGCAACTATGCGAGGGACTCCTCTAGCCCGACCCCTCTCGATCTCGAGCGGATGTGATGAAACTCGAAGCTGCCCAATGATGACTCGAAGGTGGTGTGGCAGGTATGTCTGCATGTAGCGTGGAGTCTCAATGAAGCCTTGGTCTGAAATCCGTAGAAGATGCTCACGATAGTGAAGCTTTTTCGGTGTCAATGTCCTCCCCGGGTTCATCCATGTCCTCTGTATGTATGTATGCCATATCTCCTGACGGATGATCCTATTTCTCTCTTGGTGAGAGAGTGAATAGGTGGGAGCCTGGGAGTCATACTGTACTGGTGGTAGTCTGTCTATGTCAAAACCATGGAGGGCAAGCCAATCCCGTGTCTGTCCATACCATGATGAGGTGTCTCCGGCTAGTGCCATGTCGCGTGATGCCTGGAAAGCTCTATAAGTGATGCGCTTTGTGTCCATGCTCTGGATTCTGTGTAATAGGCATACTGTTTGGAAGAGTGCCTCTACTAGCATCGGTGGTGCAGCAAGCTCTGCCCTAATGATATCATGGGGTACCGAAGATTTGCTGCGGATGAGTCTAGCAATCATGAGAATCTGCGGTCTCTCTAGTGCTGTCCATGATGATGTAGCTAATCCCGGTCCCCATATAGCTGCACCATACATGAGTGCTGGGGTAACTAAAGTGTCGAAGAGCCACCCCTTTGTGCGGGGCTCCTGAAAATATGCTTGGTGACACTGTCTCTCCATCAAAGCTAGCGCTGCGTATCCACGTGTGATGCGATCACGGGCTGCCTGAGACATGGAGAAAACCCCAGAGGCTGCAGTGAAAGTCACTCCCAAGTAGACATATGAACCAACTACCTCAATGGGTCCGCCTTCCGCTGTGAAAGAACTGTGTCTCCTCACCTGTGCTGATGTATGGAAGATCAAAACCTTGGTTTTACCAAGGTTCACTGATAACCCTCTATGTGTACAAAAATCATCTAGGCCGTGTAGGTGACGCTGTAGACCCTCTGCAGACTCTGAAACGAGCAAAATATCATCAGCATATAAAAGAATGTGGATAGTAGTCCCTCGTACCTCAATGCCCTCTCCTTGCTGCCATATGAAGTCCACTATCTCGTCAATGTATAAACCAAAAAGGGTGGGTGAGAGGGGGCACCCTTGCTTCACCCCGATGGTGCTAGCAAGTGAATCGAATAGACCACCTGGGCATCTGACTCTACCTGATACTCTCTCATATAAGGCGTAGATCCCCCATATCATCTCCTCTGGAGCCCCGATATCGTGTAGACGTCTGAAGAGCCTCTCCCGGGAACTGTGTCGAAGGCTTTGCGGAAGTCCACAAAGCAACAGTACAATCTCCTCTTCCTCACTCGTGCCTGGTCAATCAAGCATCTCAAAGTGAAGATGTGGTCAATGGCAGAGTAATCTCGTCTGAATCCTACCTGTCCCGGGGCCCTGACACCCTTCCTCTCGGCAAGAGTGCTCAACTCTGTCTCTAGCACTGCCCCATATAACTTGGCCAGTATGGGGCCAATCATGATCGTCCGGTATGTGGATGGATCCATAACATCACCTGACTTATGAATGTGCACAATGGTGTGCTCAGTCCATGAGTCAGGAAACCCTTCAACCATATGTGGAGATACCCATGAAAGTGGGGGGGGTGTATGGAGTGTGATATGGATGATAGTCTATATGCAAAAGGGTAGTACAACAAGCATGAGAATGCATCTGAAACGATTAACTAGCTCCATCCTGTGCTAGTGGGCGGGTGTAAGATGTGATACATAGATGGAGGTGGAGCCAAGTCCACCTGGATGGCTGCAGCGGGATCAGCCATCATCTTGGATGGTCTCCTCCATGGCGTGATGTTCACGAGCATGGATGTCCGCAATCTGGTGTCGGTGAAGTCTTGGGGCCCGATATCCTATAGCACCCCGATGGCTGCAGCGGGATCAACCACCATTTGGGATCGTCTCTCCTCCATGGCGTGATGGTCACGAGCATGGATCTCCGCAATCTGGTGTCGTCTCCTAGCTCGAGAACTCTGAGCCTGCTGAAGAGTCACCCCTCTCGGTGTGTGAGCTAAGGGGGGGAGGGCTGCAGCACGTCGTGGAATAACGAAGTCAGTGAGCTTACTCTGTCTCCCTCCTGTATGGGCTGCCACAATAGGTTGGAGTAGGGAATCTTTGTGACTGTACCTCTAGTAAGAATCGCCCGAGTGCCTCTGATGCCATCATATGCGCTACATCTCCATACAAAGTGCTCCTCATCCTCCATCTCTACTCTGCATACCCTGCATATCCGCTCCTCTCTGGGAATGTGTGCAACTTTGCCCGTCTCAATCTCTAGTCGGTGTGATGAGACTCTCAACTGGCAAATCGCTACCCTCGAGCTATGAGGCATGTAAGTATCCATGTAGCGTGGTCGCTGGATGAAACCATCCACTAGTATGTCTAAGAACTGGCCTTGGTAGTGCAATAGTCTCGATCCCATGTGTGGTGTGTGCCATGTCTGACTAATGTAGAGCTTCCAAGACCGTGTCTGAGAACAACATTCCTCTCACGACGAGAGAGGTGGATATGAGGTGAGTCTGGGTCATACTGAAAAGGCGGCAATCTGTCCATATCAAGTCCATGACTATCAAACCAGACTCTAACCTGAGTGTACCAAGCTCTCTCATATCCTGACTGTGATATCTGTATAGATGCCTCAAAAGGTCTATGTGTGGGTCTCTCTCTAGGGAGCTCCCTCATCCTCTGAATATAGCAGCTAGTTTGGAATAGTGGATCTACTACCATGGGTGGTGCAGCTAGCTCTGCCGTGATGATGTCATATGGTACCGACTGTTTCCCGCGAAATAGTCGCGAGATCATACGTACCTGTGACCTCTCGATCGCACTCCACTGGGTGACAATGAGGCCTGGGGCCCAAACTGTCGCAGCATACATCATAGCTGGTCTGACTAGTGTGTCAAATAGCCACCCCTTCGTGCAGGGCTCCTGGAAGTGTGCCTGGTGACATCTCCGCTCTAACATGGCTAAAACTGCATATCCTCGTGTAAGTCTATTGGTGGTTGTTTGTCTCATGCTGAAGGGGCCAGGTAAGCTCGTGAATGTGACTCCGAGGTAGACATAGGAAGTGATCACCTCAATTTGTCCACTGCCATCTGTGAATCCTGCTCCATTCCTCACCATGGGGGAGGTGTGGAAGATCATGACCTTGGTCTTGCCAAGGTTTACTGTCAAGTCCCTCTGTGTACAAAACTCATCCAGGGCATCCAGGTGGCGCTGTAATCCCTCGGGTGACTCTGAAATCAAGACAATGTCATCGGCATATAATAAAATGTGGACATGTGTACCTTCGAGGTCTGCACCCTCTCCTCCGGCTCGGAGAATGTAGTCCTCAAGCTCGTCGATGTAGAGACCAAATAGAGTGGGAGAGAGTGGGAAGCCTTGCTTAACATCGATGGTGTTAGCAATGGCCTCAGACATACCTCCTGGACACTGTACCCTCCCAATCACCTGCTCATAGAGTGCATAGATGGCCCAAATCATACTTGATGGTACTTCCAAACTCTAGAGGCGTTGGAAGAGCCTCTCTCATGGCATTGTATCAAAAGCTTTGCGGAAGTCCACGAAGCAGCAATATAGTCTCTTTTTCCGCACCTTTGCCCCATCAATGAGGCAACACAAAATGAAGATGTGGTCAATAGTAGAGAAAGCTCGTCGAAAACTTGCCTGGCCTCGTGCTCGTAGCCCCATAGTCTCTGCATATGAGCTCAGCTTTGCCTCAAGTATGGCAATGTATAGTTTGGCCATGGTATGGCCAATCATGATGGTCCTGTAGTTCCCTGGGTCCAGGGTGTCGTCGGATTTGTGGATAGGCACAATGGTGTGCCTAGCCCACTCCTCTGGGAGGCTGCATATATGAGATGCTCGCTCTACAATCCCGTATGGTCTGTCAAACGTCCATGTCGCAGTCGTCCTATGGCCCTCACAACCATCTTTGTTGTGAAGAGAGAAGAACTAGTAGGGCGAGGCTCAAGTGGCTGTTGAATGGAAGGCTGCCCAAGTACTTCATATAATCTTTGAGCATAATCATGCCATGTGTGTAGGTCCCCAATAGGTGTGGTCGGGCGTGGCTTTCATAGGGTACGCCATGCTGCAACACTTTCCATACTCATTAAGAGATTGTATAGCAAACTCATGAAGAGATGGTATAGCTCAAGCTCCCGTGCCTCCTCAAAGGCTCGCCTCTTCCTATGTGTGAGAGTCTTCATCCGTCCCTTTGCCTCTCTCTCTCTCTGATCTCTCCCAATGCTTGCTGAGCTCGTGGTTGGCTCTGCAATCCTCATCATACCAACGATGTGGCATAGTCCCGGGAGGAGGTGTGTGACTAGAATGGATGGTGTGTGGGAAGGAGCTGATGGCTGATGTCTAAAGAACTGATGCTGTCTTTGACGTGACTAGGGATAGTGGAGTGTCAGGATGAAGCAAGAGAAGACCCTTCTCGACATGAGCCGCATATATGTGAGCTAGCTCGTGTGTGAAGTGGATGGTGGTGTGTGGGATGCGTGCTGCAGGTGTGCATGTAGGGGTGTCTCCCTTGAGGGCGCGAGGCATGTGTGATCGGCCCCAATGGGTATGGGTAGGATGGTGAATGAGGTAAGTTTGTGGATGGCCTCTCTGGATCCCATGGCGTAGTCTACTGTACTGCCCCCGCCATTTGTGACTGAGTGTGGTATGCATGTCATTCCTCTTGAGGTAGGCCACTGAGCCATCCCGTTATAGATAACGAGATTATGTCGAGAGCCTAGTCTGAGTAAGTGAGTGCCATAATGAGTGTGTGTAGAGTCAGCTCAAGCTCGAGCTGTAGACTCATCCTCTATGGTATGTAGTATCTGTGGGTCTTCTGGGTCAAATATCTTACACTGATCATTGTCTGTCCTTGCATTGAAGTCTCCCATAAGGAAGACTTCCCCTAATGCAGAGTACTCTGTAATCTCTTCTGACAAGCAAGTGTATGGTGAGTCCTCCTCTCGATCTATGATAGAGAACTGCGAGCTAGAAGGAGCAAAGTAGCATAACACTATGAAGGTGATCCACTCCTGTGAGAGCTCAAGTCGAATCCAAAGATATCTGGCCAGTGAATCACGTGCGACTATCTGTATCCTGCTCTAAAGTCCATCTCTGAAGAGTATGGCTACTCCTCTTGATCCTCTTGCAGTGTGCTGACGTGTACACTCTCTGTATGTGGACCCCCACGAGAAACCGTGGACTCGAGGTAGGCCTCGGTCCGGGCTCTCATGTGTCTCTGTGAGCATAATGATGTCTTTGCCTTTGTGCACCTCTTCCAACCTCTCTGGGTGTGTCCATAGATCTCCATTGCAGTTCCAAACTGCAAGGTGTATCTCCTCGAGTGTCTCACAGGCCGCGAATCCCTATGGGATGGCCTTGCCATCAATGATGACACGACCATCTCCGTATGAAGCCTTCTTTCCTTCTTTGCGAGCTTGGTGTACTCTGGACATGCATGCATGGCGGTGTGCTACTTGCATGGGTGTGAGATCATCATCAAGGTAGATGGGGGGCCATCAAGTGCTCTCAAAATCATCCTCTTGCGTAGGAAAGTAGATCTTACATCTTTGGAAGGGAAGTGTAGGATGAGAGCTTTCTTCTTCGTGGGGTCTCGTCTTGTTCTCCAAGACTTGATGAACGGGGGACTCCTCTTTGTAGCCGAGTATCTTGCATAGTGTCTTCCCATCGGACTTGAGGGTAGAGAGAGAGAGAGAGAGAGAGAGAGAGAGAGAGAGAGAGAGAGAGAGAGAGAGAGAGAGAGAGAGAGAGAGAGAGAGAGAGAGAGAGAGAGAGAGAGAGAGAGAGAGAGAGAGAGAGAGAGAGAGAGAGAGAGAGAGAGAGAGAGAGAGAGAGAGAGAGAGAGAGAGAGAGAGAGAGAGAGAGAGAGAGAGAGATTAAGGTCTTTGAAGGCCAAATTTGGCCTATGAGACAAAACCATGTACAACTATAGTAACCCTTATGTAGGAAAAAAATAAAATGGAAAAGTACACTCTACACAAAAGTGTGTAGGCTGAAGATGGAAACAAGCACATGATGCGTGGGGAGATGTGGCTTTGACTTTGCACATAATGGTCACCTAACACATGGGGCCCAATGATGGGAGTGAATATGTATATCCTAACTACAGGTAATAGGTGGACGTGGGTGGAGTATGTGGTACATCGGCGGAGGTCTGAGTGCCTCCTGAAGGAAGGCTACCCAGGTGGTGGTGCGGCGCATGTGCTCCATCATGTGGTCATGGGCTATCTTGATGCGCGAGATATCCTCCTGGTATAGTCATGGTCCTTCGTATCCAGCTCTATGTGGCCGACGTCGCACTCTCTGAGCCCTTGCCTGTTGGAGCGTTAGCCCTATGCCTTTAGGAGGTGGGCTCATATGATGTAGCCCCTCTCGCTGAAAGAACTGAGTAATGGTCCGCTATGTACTCATCCGTGTCTGATGCGTGGGCTGTAGCAATTGCTCTCGTCTCTCAGACGCTGCTGTGAGGAATCGCCCAACCTTCGCTGGTCTCCAATGGTCATGCACCATTGTAGTGACTCCTCTATATGGAACTGTGATTGTAGTTGAGTATGCTCAGCATGTGGCAACAAAGTGCTCCTCACTCTCTGTCTCTGTATGGCATAGTGGGCACCACCTCTTCTCTTTGGGTACTCCCTTGGTCTGACCCCTCATCTCGAGCTGATGTGATGAAACTCGAAGCTGCCCAATGACGACTCGGAGGTGGTGTGGTAAGTATGTGTGCATCTATTGCGGAGTCTCGATGAAGCCGTGGTCTGAGATCTGTAGAAAATGCTCGTGGTAGTGGAGCATTTTCGGTGGCAATGTATCCCTGGGGCTAATCCATGTCCTCTGTATATATGTATGCCATATCTCCTAGCAAATGACCTTGTTCCTCTCCTGGTGGGAGAGCAAATAGGTGGGGGCCTATAAGTCGTATTGCAGAGGTGGTAGTCTGTCTATGTCAAATCCATGATGGGCCAGCCGGTCTCGTGTCTGTGCATACCATGAGGAGGTGTCTCCTGCTAGTGCCATGTCGCGTGACGCCTAGAAAGCTCGATAAGTGATGCGCCGTGTGTCCATGCTTTGGATCCTGTGTAATAGGCATATTGTCTGGAACAATGCGTCTACTAGCATCGGTGGTGCAATGAGCTCGGTGCTGATGATATCATGTGGTACTGAAGGCTTGCTGCGGATGAGTCTGGCAATCATGAGAATATGTGGCCTCTCCAATGCTGTCCATGCTGATGTAGCTAATTGTGGCCCCCATATGGCCGCTCCATACATGAGCATTGGCGTAACCAGAGTGTCGAAGAGCCAGCCCGTTGTACGGGGCTCCTGAAAATGTGCCTGGTGGCACCGTGGCACTCTCTCTCCATCAAGGTTAGTGCCGCGTATCCACGTGTGATGCGATCCCGGGCTGCCTGAGACATAGAGAAAACTCGAGAGGCTGCTGCGAATGTCACTTTGAGATAGACATATGATCCGACTGCCTCAATCGGTCCGCCTGCTACTGTGAAAGAACTATATCTCCTCACCTATGCTGATCTATGAAAAATTATAACCTTAGTTTTACCAAGGCTCACAGATAGCCCTCTATGTATGGAGAAGTTGTCTAGGCCGCGTAGGTGGTGCTGTAGACCTTCTGTAGATTCTGAAACTAGCACAATATCATCAGCATATAAAAGAATATGAACAGTAGTCCCTCATACCTCAATGCCCTCCCCTCCTTGCTATCGTATGAAGTCCACTATCTCATCAATGTATAGACCAAAGAGGGTGTGTCAAAGAGGGGCCAGGGCACCCTTGCTTCACCCCAATAGTGCTAGCAAGTGAGTTGGATAAGCCACTTGGACTTCTGACTCTACCAAATACTCTCTCATATAAGGCGTAGATCCCCCATATCATCTCATCTGGAATTCCGATATCGAGTAGGCGTTTGAAGTACAGTCCCCTAGGAACTGTGTCGAAGGCTTTGCAGAAGTCCACAAAGCAACAATAGAATCTCCTCTTCCTCACTCTTGCGTGGTCGATCAGGCATCTCAGAGTGAAGATGTGGTCAATGGTAGAGAAATCTCGTCTAAGACCTGCCTATCGTGGGCCCTT
>CM035432.1:80421480-80423980 GCA_020310875.1 Ceratopteris richardii | reverse complement strand
GCGGGGCTCCTGGAAGTGTGCCTGGTGACATCTCCGCTCTAACATGGCTAAAGCTGCATATGCTCGTGTGAGTCTATCGGTGGCTGCCTGTCTCATGCTGAAGGGGCCAGGTAAGCTCGTGAATGTGACTCCGAGGTAGACATAGGAAGTGACCACCTCAATCTGTCCACCGCCGGCTGTGAATCCTGCTCCATTCCTCACCAAGGGGGAGGTGTGGAAGATCATGACCTTGGTCTTGCCAAGGTTTACTGTCAAGCCCTTCTGTGTACAAAACTCATCGAGGGCATCCAAGTGGCGCTGTAATCCATCGGGTGACTCTGAAATCAAGACAATGTCATCGACATATAATAAAATGTGGACAGGTGTACCTGCGAGGTCTGCACCCTCTCCTCCAGCTCGGAGAGAGAGAGAGAGAGAGAGAGAGAGAGAGAGAGAGAGAGAGAGAGAGAGAGAGAGAGAGAGAGAGAGAGAGAGAGAGAGAGAGAGAGAGAGAGAGAGAGAGAGAGAGAGAGAGAGAGAGAGAGAGAGACATACACACACACACACACACACATATATATATATTTATATATATATATATATATATATATATATATATATATATATATATATATATATATATATATATATATATATATATATATATATATATATATGTATGTATGTATGTATGTATGTATGTATGTATGTATGTATGTATGTATGTATGTATGTATGTACATACATACATACATACATACATACATATGTACATACATACATACGTACATACATACGTACGTACGTACATACGTACATACGTACGTACGTACATACGTACGTACGTACGTACGTACATACGTACGCACATACGTACGTACGTACGTACGTACATACGTACGTACGTACATACATACATACTTACATACATACATACATAGATACATACATACATAGATAATACATACATACATACATACATACATACATACATACATACATACATACATACATATATATATATATATATATATATATATATATATATATATATATATATATATATATATATATATGTATGTATGTATGTATGTATGTATGTATGTATGTATGTATGTATGTATATATATATATATATGTATGTATGTGTGTATGTATGTATATATCTATATATATATATATATATATATATATATATATATATATATATATATATATATATATATATATATATATATATATATATATATATATATATATATATATATATATATACATACATAAGTGTATATATAAGTGTATACATAGTGTACCAAGAGATTTAAATCGTAAGATTTAAATCGAGATTTAATCGTTTAAATGGTTTAGATCATTGAGACCCAAAATAAAAATCGGGGTTTTTATCCACTCACAGAGATTTTTATTTTTTTTCATAAAAACTATAGATATACATACAGAATTGTATGAAGCTTCAAGCATAGACAATTAGACAATACATACTAATCAAATGTATTTTGTAAAACATTCATCATTTCAATTTTCATCACGATTCAAAAGACTACAAAGACATGAAACTGGAGACTTTTAAAATTTAAGTACACTATTCCAATTACAAACATAGCAATGAAACATGAGCATAAAGAGTCATGAATAATATGGAATCTCGATAGTGGAATCTGAATACATCATGAGTCATGAAGAATAACAATAAAATGTAAAGAGTCGAGCATCGGAAGTCAAGGCTCAGACTCTTCATCTATAATATCATCAATCCCAACATCCTCATCAAATGAACTAGCCCATGAGGAGGTAGATCCACTATCACTATGAAGACCCATGACTCTCTCTATGTTTGCAAGTGAATCATCATCATCACTGTTAGATGATGTTGATCTCTGCTCCCAATCCTCTGGTAGACTAGTGTCTGGATCTGGACGAATCGTGCGGCCTCCTCTTCTCCCACGTGCTCTCCCACCTCGACGGGAAGCCATCTTCCTAGGTCTCTGACTAGTAGATGGTGCATCATGATCTATTGAACATGCAATAAATTACAATTATAAGTATCAAATTCATGAAGCATGCTAAAAAATTAATATTGAAACTTGAACCTTAAGAGCTAAGTTCTAACATATGATATATCATATATGTCATAGATGATAAACCATAGAAGTTAGAAATTAGAATATACCGGTTGTGTTTCCTCTTGTTCCTCTTCGTGTTTGTCTCACAAACAATTGAGACTCTAAATAGCATAGAAAAGATATCCTTCTCTTCTGGGGGGATTTGAGGGATATCTTTCACTTTGGAAATATCAATAGAATCTACATTTACCTAAAAATCCAATAAAATATGTATTTAATCATTTAAGATTATAAGTTCAGAGTCAATGGTCAAGAATGAACGCTAACAAATTGCAACAAATTACAAATACCTGTAGTGGTGCAATGTGGGTTCCTTTTCTCTCCAACAACTTGAGATTACAGTGTGTGTACACTAGTTTCTCAAGTTGTTGTGGGCTCAA